>JAOXJP010260336.1:0-21079 GCA_025762735.1 Platanus orientalis | reverse complement strand
TTTGTCCTGAAATAGTGCCTTTTGGGCTGTAATAAGGTTTCTTTGACTGATTCATTTGTGTCTGGAACATCTGAAAATATTTTCCTAGGAGTGACTAACCTTCTAGGGTTCTGGTTGGCTCTTCCTAAGCTGAGGGTATTCAAAGTTCTGCCTTTTAATAACTGTTATGCTGACCTTATACCATCATATGACTCGAGACAAAATTTGGCTGCTTACAGGTATCATACCCGAAAAGGCACACATCACTATGACTCTTGGCCTTTGACTCTCATAAAGTCAGCCATATTTGGCTCTCATAATGCCAAAGAACAATCGCACCTGACCTTTAAAAGTTGACTTGTCTTGACTCTCATAAAATCATGCAACATATGACTCTCATAACGTCCGCCATATCTGACTCTTATAAAGTCAAATAATATGTGATTCTCATAACGTCCACCATATCTAACTCTGATAAAGTCAAACAACATGTGACTCTCATATTGTCCATTAGACCAAGCCTTCATAATATTATGTAAGCATGACTCTTATAATGTCAGTCACACTTAACTCTTATATGGTTAATCTTACTTGACCTACACCGTGTTAAGAAAAGCAAAATGATAAAGGACAAAATATGGTCTTTTATTTCATCAAAAGTTCTTACATCCTCTCAATTACATCATCTTGGAAAAGCATTAATGAGACTTTTATATAAACCCTCTTCTTTAGTCAAGGAACATCGGATTTAATCACCTCGTCTTACGAACTCTTCTTGAAGATGATCTATGTTAGAAGAGGCAGCAGAAATCTTTGACTCAAGAGCGCCTTCCCTTTGCTGCTCTCACTTCCCCAGTAGCCTAGAGAGCCTCGATTCGGACCTACACCCTTGCTAGTTCCTCCTAGGCACTAGCCAAGGCATTGTCAATATTGGTCACCGACTCATAAACTTGGTTTAACTTTCCCATCAAAACCTTTTTCTCAGCCTTGGTAGCATCTAAATTAGCTTAAACTTTAGTATTACTCTCGATACTTGCAAGTTTCGATATTAGTATCGATCGCTTCATCAGAGACTTAAAGTACATCTCTATCCCTTACCGAAACCCATCATTACGAATGTGGATCTCTATGTCTTTGACTAAGGCTTCCAACACTTCATCTCGGGTACACATAAGGTCGAGCGACAAGGGTGTTAGGGTTGCTATATGAGCAAGCAACTCTTAACGGATCACACATGCTGAGGCATTTTGAAAGAGTGCTTGAGGGCACTAACTGTGCTCACGATTTCATCTTGGCATGTAAAATAAGAAAAACGTTAGTAAGGGTGTATGGAAATGTGTTCCATAATAAAGACAAAAGTCTACCATGACTCATCACGGGAACTCCAATAACATTCTGCCTCACAGGGAGGGCGTCCTCAGTAGCTACATTAAAACATAAAAGAAGGGTTTAGTATGTGGGAAGACATGTATGAATGACGTGAACAATATGGAAGTGAATAGTATACATACCTTTCTCAGAGGTTATCTCTTCATGAGGACTGGCTTCATCAACTGCCGGCTCCCCCTGGACTAGGTCTTCTTCGGTCGCCTCTATGACTGGCACTTAATCAGCCATAATGTCATCTCCCTTAATAGTTGAGGTTGGAGGGATAATGTGAGCACCTTTAGCAGGAAGGGAGGTAGATTCACCAATCATGCTAATTGTCTGGGACTCATCGGCTTTAGGTAGGTTGTGTCCCTTGGACATCCTCACCTTAGTAGGGCCAGAGGAATTATCATCAGTAGTACCCTAAGCAACCTGGTCATTTATCTCAAGACTCTTGCCAGATTCATAAGCTAATGGAACTCCTTCCCCGGGGTCGTCAGTCCATCCCTGGTAATCTTTATCAAAACTCCCATAATCAACTAATCTTTCTATGACCACATCCCGTAGGTTGTCAGACGACACAGAAAGACCTATAAAAGCTCCAGGATCTTGTGAGGAGTTCACGTCTGTGTCTTCATAATTCAACACAGATTTGACTAAGTCTTGTTGTTCCTCAAGGGTGATGATGCGACAAACTCTGTCTATCTATGTGGGTGGAAAATCTACCTTTGGGACACAACACTCCGCTATCCCAACTACCAAAGGGGGATTTGCATCAACGATCGATCTTTGCATCTCAGGGGGGGTCGGCTCTACCAGTTTGTCAATAGAAACCTACCAGCAACTAATCATAAGGATGATAGAACGTTAGGGCAATAAAAATACTAAAGTCACAAGTATACCTGGACATGCTCCCTAGTAGGGGTTGGAGAAGGAGGATTCTATGGCTTTTGCTCGAAAGGCATAAAGGAAGACCCACCAACTTTTTGAACGCTCGAAGAGGGCCCCATATTGGTAACATTTGAGGGCTCAACATCCTTGACCACACTTTTCCCTTTGAAAGGGATATATGGCTCTTCCCTGGCCGTCTCACGTGATGCAGCTAAGGCTTGCTAGACTTGAGCCGTCGTTTCTTCTTCATTGTTGGGTTCGTTGCTAAAATGGATAAGCTGATCAGTGACAAGTGAACACTATGTCGTAAAATAAAATGCCACATCTTCTCCCAAGTGTTTCTCCATAGTTCCATGAGCAAACTCAGTTGTAACGAAGGGTAGGCTCCTTCCCGTGGCTGCCAATTCCTTCTTGATGCTTTTTATAAAACCAGGAAGAGAATTACGAGTCAATGAAGAGATGTCCTAGCTGATAGGAATATATGCTTGAGTCTTCCTTGTGATACCGGTCACTCTTCTGAAGACATAATCCAAGAAGTGACCCTCTAAGTTATACCCATTCATGGTAACGACTAAATCTTTCACAGTTGCTCCACGCTCCCATAAGACCATCAGCTCTCACCGAATCTCTGTGTAAACGCCATACATTTGGCATTGGGAGGCATAACATCGAGCATTCGATGGTCTCCTTGATTGCCTAACTGGTCTGGGCCCTGTAGGAATAATATTCCGATCGATAAAACCCTCTGGTACAATTCTCTCTTCAGTAGGGATATGAGAAGGATGATTGAAAGGCTACACCAGGCCTTGATCTTGCATCACATGCAATATATTAGCTAGATGCACCCGATCTTCAGGAGTCCTACCCCCTAACACAAACTCTCTGGCAGAGGGAATTTTCTGATGTTCCATCCCTTCTATTGTCTGTTGGGGTTCCTAGATGGGATAGCCCCCTTCAAAGTCATCCTCATAAATAGAGGGCATCCATTCTGGTTCTCTCGCTCGATGAAGAGATGAGATGCGTTGAGGTTTTCTCCCATGAGATCTGCTTCTTGTTGTTTTCTTCCTCTTAGGTTTATATGGTTGTTCTTCCTCTTCGGTGGCCGAGGAAGATGGGGGAATAGCTTTTTTGTCTGCTTCCTAGTCCCTATGCCATATATTGGATTTTTTGGGCTATTGCATAGCCATTATTATAGTACCTTAACCATCATAAAAAATGACATTGGAATTAGCCCCATCCTCGTTATATCTCATTTCAGAGAAGAATGAGTTATACCACCACTTGGTATAGGGATAGTCAAATTGAAGGTTATCCTGCTTGGCCATCTCCTCAGGTATAACTGTCCGGTTACTTGTCTTTAACCTCACAAAGAAAATGTAGGTCTCTTGAATCCTCTCTAGAGTGTTAGCCTTACCTATCATCTTTGGGGGAGTAGGGAGAGGAACAAGTTCTTGGAAGTAAGAAAATTGGCAAGCAAATCTATATGGATTGTAATCTTCCATATAAAGATGGTCGTCTCTTCTCCAAGTCAATTTGTCACTTCTGAGGGAGCAAAAGTATGCCCAAGCCTCTCATGATAAAGACCCATCATCTATCAGAGTTTTGGTTACTAAACAAGTGATCCAAAATAAGGACCAACTTCTGAGTGAAACAAAACAGTGCAGCAGGACACAAAACCAGCTCTACTTTCTGGTTCTTCAAAGTGTTGATATATGCAATTCTGCAAAGATCTCTCTCTCCTTTCTAATAAATGGAAGGGAAGTGTAGCCCCATCCATGTGTAGAAATATTGAAGGGGGAAGTATACCAATTTCTCTCTAATATGGCCTTCTTAGAGGCTCGCTTCTACAATGTCTCATAAACTGCTATATAGGCAACAGAGACTGGGAACCGCTAAGTTCATACGTATCCCATTGGCAAGGTTGGCAGCAAAAATAAACATGCCATGACGAATATGTTCACCCACACTGTTGGGGAGGACCCATCCACTTAAGAAAGTAACATACACCCCGTCTAAGAATGCGGGGCTGTCAAGATCAACGCTCTATCGGACATTGTCCTTAGTCCACAGTAAAGGTTTTCCCTTGGCGGATAAGCCCAAAGGACCCTGGCTAATACGGCTTAACCAACCACCATATGAAACATTGATGTCATTAAACTCAGAGAATATTTGAAACAACCTTTGACATGTAGTGGAGAACATATCAAAATGAGCATTAAAAGGGATGTACTCCATTAATCTCCCTTCAAGAAGCAAGTGGCTCACACCAATAAATTCTCATAGTGAGATCCCCAGCTCGTCATATTGACATAAAAATGTATTGGTGTTAGGGCACCACCTAGAAATGGCCTTTGCCACCATCGTATGGTGCTTATCAAAGCTACCAATGGAGCCACGTAGCACCTTAGCCATGCCTACAACATTTATCTCTGTGCGGTACTTATTGAGGCAATGCTCGATAAGAGCCTCCCATTTCCTTCCTTTGATTAAAAAGGAGTAAGATCCTCTATAACTTCAGTTAACCCATGCCACTTCTCCTAATTGAATCTTTCGGTTTAGAATCCTGAAGTCATTGGTAGTAGAATCTTTGAGAGGTTCTCCTTCTTTTATGGAGGGGAGAAAGGTGTCGCGAACAGAGTTGTACTGGCAAACCCAGTCATCTAAACGACACCAACCCTTACAGACTTGTCTACTGTAGTCAGGAGGACTTGGCACATGGTCTGTTATAGGGTTGAGGAATTCTAGATTGAAAAGGCTTTGGCTGCGAACCCATTCATGCCTTTGACAAATGGGAGAGAGAAAGTTCTCGCGACATTCGTGATCATATAAAAGTTTCCTTTTAGGAGCCATGAATCTACAGCAAAGAAGATCCCAAGGTCAGGAATTGAGCACAAATGAACATTTCAACACAATGCATTTTTTTACTCGAATGAGCATTTTTTGTGGTGAATGAGGATCCTGATCTCCATTCACCACCATTTTGGCATAATGCGGGTATATGTCATTATGCTTTGTTGTGCACGAATGGGAAATTTTCAACCCATTCGTGCCCAACATCTTGCTTAGCAAGGAGGACATAAATGGGAGGTGCCTCAACCCACAAGTGAACATAGGGAGACTGTTTTGCAACCACTCAAGCTAGCCCTGAAGCGGTGAATGATTGCTAGAAACCTCTGTCATTGTCTGAGACAAAATTGAGATTCCTGAATGTGCCTTAGGGCTTAGAAATGGCTGGTAAGAAGCCAAAACCTTTGAGATACATCCAAAAATGATTGGATTCACAAGATTAAGTTAATCAACTGGGTGGAAATGGCATTTGAAGGCTTATAACTTACCTAGAACCAGAAAAGGGGTTTTTGGATTCAAAAAAATAAAGAAGACACATAAGCGTTTCCTCACGATTTCAAGCGCAAGGATGGCTTTAGTGTGTTCACAGGACGAAAGGCGATGATTAAAGGATTGGAACCAAAGATTTGGTATAGAAGAAGGGAAAGCATTGAGAGCTTCGTGCAGTCGGTAATGGCAGAAAGATGGAATCTCTTAGAATAGCCAAGGAAGACGAAAATAATCTTTTTATACCCGTGGGGGTAATTCGGTCAGAGCACAAGGGATTTGAAAGAGCGTGCATGTTGATAAGGGTTGCAACATCCTTTCCTTTGCCATGTGCAGGTAATTGAAGAGACGTGCACCGCCTATCTTCATTACCTCTCGAAGTATGCAAACCTAAAAATTATACTCGAATAAAAAATGGAATTACATTCGCCACATATTTGTGAGCGAATGAGAAAGTGATTCCTCATTCGCCACGATGTTATCAACGAATGATAAAAATGTTTTTTATTCGCCACAACCGAGATCAAAAGTTTTCTTTTGTGTAACAGAGAACAAGGTGGCCGTGATTATTGTCTACTCTTGGCAAGGTGTCCAATCTCTAAGAAGTTAAAGTGGTGGCTTCTAATTCTATGAAAATGGTCAGATTTAGATTTTGTGAAGTAAAGATCCTTTAAAGTACACAGCATTCACAGACAACCATCTTGCTTAGATTGAGAAGGACTTAATAGTGACTATGACTGTTCAAATAAAAGAAAGCAAGTGGAGATGAGGCATGAAGATTTGGCTATTAGATTATGAAAATACAAAATAAAAGACGATTCATTGATAAGATTGAAAGAAAAAGGGGGGGATTACATCTCCATTAAAAGAAATAAAGAAGAAAACAAACATCTTTCACAAAAATCAAATGAAAGCTCTAAGTCTGTCTTAGAGGACTTCAGAGATAGGAGTCTGTTGTTGGAGGATGGCATTAGCATCAGCTCGCTTAACTACTGCTTCAGGGTGGGTTTCGTTAGTTCCATTCTCTTGTCTAGCAGTTAAGATGGCTTTGGCTCGAGTAATCAGTTGTGTTTTATGCTCAATACCACCTTTGCTATCTTCCAAGATGGCAGTGTAACCATTCAATTCATGCCAAAGGGGTGCACATTCTGCCTTGATATAGTAAAAATGCTCCACCAACATCTTTGATTCTGCACTCGCAAAACTGTCCCAGCGAGTTGTCTTTGCATGGATTTGATTTAAGTCAGTTATTTTCTCCTCTGATTCTTTAATAAGGGCTTCAAGATTATGAGAAGACTGAGCAAGTCTTAAGGTCTCTTCGACTTGAGCAATAGTAGTAACAGAGTCTAAAAGAGACTCTACGATCCTCCTAATACCGAGATTCTTGAAATACATTTCTACATCGTCCAAGCAAGCTAGAGCCCTAGCCCAAGTGCATGATAATGCAATTACTGCAGGATCCATTTCAATAAAATCTTGTAAAAGATGAGTCTGGGCTTCACTTGATCGGGTCACATTATCATGAAAATGCTATAATTCTGCTTCACTAAAATTTCATGGTGGCAGGACTGCTTCATCTTCAAAGGATAATTCTGCACAAAGCGGAAAAAAGAAGAAAATCAAAACTGGGAATAACATGAATACTCCTAATAAAGACATAAATACCTAACAAAGGTGTAGGTTCCATGGGGATAGGGTCTGGAGCTGAAACAGGATCGGATTCTGAAGATGAATTAGTCTCTGATGATGAATCAGCTGTTGGTATGGGGACATCATCCTCAGAATCAGATGAGTCAATGATAATTGATACAAGATCAATAAGGCAGCCTAACCTTACTATAGGACTACGGCTTGGTCTTATTGGTCTTGGGGTGGTCCAAGACCTGAGTCTCATCTTTTTAGGATGAACCTCTATAGGAGGGGCAGAGGATTCACCCCTATTCAGCCTTGAGGGTTTCTTTTTAGGTGCCATTACCTGAAAAGAGTAAAGAAACATAAATTTTCTCAGTATGAAAGATAACCCACGAATGTCATAAAATGCAGGCGAATGATAATTTCAAATATCATTCGCTTACACTAAGTAGCTCGAACTCAGCTCGTCAATGAGACGAGGAAAAATCATGCGCAACCCACTCAAGCAGGCAACTCATAGGATAAACTAGGATGCCATGAATGAGCTGCAGAAAGTGATGATCATCACGAGGATGATATTTGAAGCAATAAACAAGAAAGAAGAGGATGGCTCAAATTTTCATCTTGAAACTTCTTCAAACATGTTCTTAGATTTTCCTCTTCTGTGTAGGAAAATAAATCAAAATCAAAGAAGCAGGAAAGGAAAACTGGCACTCTTCATAGCATAACATACCTCATATGATCATCCAAAAAAGGAAAGAAAAGGGAAAAAGAAGACAAAGAGAACTTACGTTTGCGAGAAAGGAAAAATCTGAACGAAGCTCTGCTGAGAATAAGCTCTGAAAGTTGAGTTGAAGAAGAAGAATAAGGTTTATATATTTGTAGGGCTATAACCGTTAAAGGAAAAGAATTTGAAAAGTCTCAGGGATAAATAAAGAAGGTATTGACAAGAATAACTGAAATTCATTATTTTGGCCTCGAAAAATGCACTGTCTCCTTGCCACATTCGTAATGCCTTTTTTGAGGGGGCAGCTGTTGACACCCAAAAAATGTGCATGAATGGTAAATGGGTTTATCATTTGCCCTCAGTCGATTAGCGAATGAAGATTCGTATAGTCTTTCACCATTGATTAAAGGAGTTTAGTAGGATACTCTTAACCAAAAAAGTGCGTGCGAATGAACTCGTGCAACACAGAAACCAAAAACTAAAAACTGGTTTTATCTCTTCACATGGAGGTTTTTTTGGATAAACATGACGCTAGTGAGTCCCATAACTATCTAGAAGACGAAGGAAGGTGGATTCTCACATAAGAGAATCACCTAAATATTTAGGATAAGATTTAAAGAATCCCATCTCAACAGAAATGATATGGGAGAGATAGAGTTCTCCACAAATAAGTACTCTTCTCCAAATTTCTTTGGAGAGCATATAAATACCTACATGCACAAGAGATATACACAACAACAATGATAAGAAGAAGAATAGCAAGGAGAACGAGAGAGAAGATTGAAGTGAAGGTTCACTACAAGGCTAGCTACATTTGTTTTCTTGAAGTTTTGAAAGTTACATCTCTTTAAGGAGAAGGGAGCACGTCCATTATACCTTTGCAAACTCTCTAGGAAGATCCCATAGGAAGCTTGAAGATGAATCAAGTTTCGAATAGGTAAACTCATTGATGAATAACAAGCAAGTGTAACCTATATACTATATTTTAAAGAGCATCTCTACTTTTCCCTTTCTCTTTCTCTACTTGATGCATGGCTTAAAGACAATCAAGCTATGTTAAACAGCTGTAATTAACAAGTTTTTTTGCCAACTTGGAGTTTTAGTCCCCACCCATAAAATAATAAACTAGCCCCTAAAATGGCTAGGTAATATGTCCAACGAATTTTGCCTCATATTAAAAAAGGCTCAAAATTTGGTGTTACAGAATAATAACATCAATGAATTAAAAGAAAGCAAGGAAACATCATAGTAAGTCTCTCGAATGGAGGACATGCAATCATAGTCAGTCTGAAAAACAAAATAGTTGGGTTAGTCCCAAACTATAAGTAATTTAGCCAACTATAGAAGATAATATAAAGTAAGAAACATAAATCTGAATACTAGCAAGTTCAAAGGTTAATATAGAACTAAATAGAGATCGAAGTAATAAACATAATCATGTTAATACAAACTAAACAAGAATTAGATATCAAATTAAAGTCGAAGGTTCAATACAAAGTTCTAAGTTCGAATAAAGAATTTTGACTTCACAATTCAGAGTTCAGTACTAAATACTGAATAAGAATCAGTGTCTAAACAAATAATGCAATACGAAGATCAAAGTGTATGAGTTCAATGACATATGTTAGTTTTAAAAGATTCGATGTTTAATGATTCTAAGTGCTCAAAGTTCAATGTTCCAAAGGTCCAAAGTAAAGTACTTATTTGTTTTGGTTAACTCCACGGGTAGGGTATAGATCTCGTGCCAAACCCCATTAGTAGAGATAATGTTCTTGTTGTAACCCCAACGGTAGGGTCTTGATCTTCTGATAATCCCCAGAAGTAGGGCTGATATTCTTGTAACCAAAGAGCATGGTCCAAAGCACTTTCTCATACTTAGCCATGTGAGTAAGACCAAAGAGTCAAAGATCATATTTAGCCTCATGACAAGGCTTAAATAGTCAATGGTCACACTTAAACCCTATGATGGGGCCCAAAATGGGTCAAAGGTTTGAAGTCTAATAGGCTTTACATCAATAAGTTTGAAGGTACACATGGTTTCGATAATCAAAATGTTTCTATAATGTATAAAATGAACATAGACATAACATTGTCATGATTCAATCATTTCAAAAGTAAATGATTTACTTAGATTTGATGTTAGTACATGATCGATGTTTATAAGATTGGAGTCACAATAATTTACTAAGATTTCACATAAAGTCAATGATTCAAAATATATAATAAGATTCAATTGTCCACATGGTTCATATGATCATATAAGGAGCATAAAGTTCAATAGAATCAATGAATTTAATACAAATTTATAAAAATTCAAAAATTCAAATGATTTTTTATGAATTTAAGCGTAGAGATCAACCGAATATCACTTCTAGTGTTCCAAATAAAGGAAAAAGTAAATTACCTATCATTTTGATCATTAATAGTGTATGTAACACTTCGCACATGTTGCACATATTTTTGTACATGTGTTACACTTAGAATGCCTATACACCTTATATATGTTCTGCACGGACTTAAAACTTTTTACATGCACACATACTTATCTGTAAATTAACACGACTTTAGAGAGACACCAACGAAAATGTAGAAATAAATTGTGAGTAAAATTATATCATTAAATAGGCACAAAAGTCTAGAGTCCAATGAAACAAATGACGAGCAAAACAAACACCGAACGAAAAAGTTAAAAGTGATTTAGTTAGTAAAAGTTCAACAAAAAAAGGGGGTAGCCCGATCGATCGCCTGGTGTGACTAGTTTTGGAAAATTGTCATTTTTTGAGGGTTTAAAATTAGAAACTCCCTTAACTCATCTTAGACTCCTTGCAGACCTATATAAGAGATTGACCATGATCTAAAGAGTTCTATAAACCCTAGAGAAAGGATTAAGAGTAAGAGGGAGATAAAATAAAGAGACAAGAATAAAAAAATCTAGGTTTTGCAAAGATTTGGGGATTTTTTTAAGAA
This sequence comes from Platanus orientalis, assembly GCA_025762735.1. Lineage (NCBI taxonomy): Eukaryota > Viridiplantae > Streptophyta > Magnoliopsida > Proteales > Platanaceae > Platanus > Platanus orientalis. Next base: position 10,182 of record JAOXJP010260336.1, on the reverse strand, counting down.
CAAAGGCTAAAAAACGTTTTTTCACATCAAAAGGTAAGGGGATACATAAACTAACTTTATTTTTGAATTCCATAAGTTCATAGAACTAATCCAATTTTTTCTTGTAAAGTTATTTGCTGATTTTTTTTAATGGATTTCCAACCGTTGTTCACGAGTTTTGATCTGTTTAAAGTTGTAGAAGATGGTTTTGAAAGAAGTAAATCAGTTTTGTAAGGGGACATTAAACTAATTTTATTTTTTATTTTATTAGGATCATAGATATTCCTTACTCTTGTTTTGCAAAGATCTACTATTGTTTTTGATTGGTTTCGAAAAGAATAATGATTTTCAAAAGAGTTTTTGAGTTTCCAAGGAATATAAAATACCATGTTTTGTTTTGTAAAATTGTTAAGTTCTATATTATTTTGGATTCTTGTTCAACATGTCAGTGATTGTTTTACTATAAGTTTTAATCCACTTTAAGATTCCAAAATCAATGGTTTTAAAGAGAGATTTTCTATTTTTTAAGAAACAAGAGCTTTTACTTTTGGATATTTGATTCCGTAGGATTGTAGAGATTATTACCCTATTTTGTAAGAGCTTTATATTTCATATGTTTGATTTCTGATCTGAATGTTATATGTCTTATTTATTATTGTAAAAATCTGATTGTTTCATAATTCTGTTCTTAGGAGGATCAAGCATCTATGGTTTAAAGTGCTATGAATATACTTATGTTTTACTATGGATTGTTATATGTTTTGTATTACTATTGCTATTGTTTTCTATTATAATTTGTTATAAGTCACATTTTGTCATCAAGGGAGATGAATGATGATATCCATCATATTTGGTTTGTGGTGTAAACTATAATATCTCTTCTCACCGGAGATTAAATGGTGTGACTGGCTCTTCTCATCAAGGGATTAAATGGTGTAACTGTTATCTATATTGGTTTATGTATCTGACTTACATGTTCAGTTCAGTTCAATTCCATCATAAGTAATTGTTCCTTATTGTTTTGTTTTATTTAGACTATTTATATGTTTATGTCTTTTTAATGTTTCAATTCAGTATATGTTTCTATATGATTAATTGTATAATTCTGTATATTGTTAAAAGTTATGTAACTATCTATTTTGTTTTGATTCATGCTAAGTCTTGATCCATTACTCCTTAGTTTACTATTTAACTGCTGAGTTTGTTAAGCTCACCCCAAATTTGCCACCACAGATGATAAGAAAGTAGTTGCGTAGCAGTTTAGATGAACAGGATTTGGGGAGTTAGATGGATTCAGATTATGCTTTGAGACATTGAGACACTTATTTTAGGCTGGAGACTTTATTTCAGTTTAGTTATTTATTTTAGTTTAATTAACAAGGATGTAATAAGTTAGTGAATTTTAATTTTAATTACATTTGTTATTTGATTTTTATGTGATGAATTACTTTATGTTAGACTGGTAGTTTATTGAAATGAGCATACCAGGACATGTTTATGGATTGTTTTCAGGATTATGAAATATATAAATTTTATTACAAGTTGATTATGTGATATGGATGGTTATGATTTATGATATGCAATTCTGCTGTGTATAAATGAAAAAGAATGAATAAAAAATTTATATGTAAATTACAAGATATGAATGAATGAATGATTAATATCATGTACCAAAATCCATCACCCTTCTAGTATGGGTTTTGGGGTGCGACAGTGTAAATATTAAAGGATTTACAATTTCACATAGATTTTTAAAGATTCATATAGAGAAAATTTAGATTTCACCTGATCTAAAGGATTCAAGGAAGGAAATTAGTTTACACAATGTCAAGGCAAAACAATCTTTCCCAAAATAGATATAGATCCAAAGATCAAACAAGATTCAGTGGTTCAAAACATAGATCTGCATAATTTTCAGAAGTTTTAATAAGAAAATGGATTAAACTAAGCATAGTGAACATAAATACTTACTAACCAAGCTATAATCTATATATCTAGCATGGTTCAATGACTTAAATATAAGGATTTTCAATAACTTAAAGGATTCAATGATAACATCACATAATCTAGAAATCACAAGAGAAAATTACATTACATCACCTATAGTAAACAAGATTACTTACAATCTCTTAAATTCCTTGTTTATTGTCAAATATTTTTCACTTCAATCTCTCAAATCACCTTTGTCTATAAAATTAGTGTAGATCTAATATCAAATGAATAAATTTAAGAAGATGAAGGGAGAAAATCATTTAATCTAGCCAAAATTTTCAAGAATGAGTTGAACTTAATAAATTTGGGAAGAATTTCTCCTCCTTCCTCTCAAATCTCCTAATTCTCTCTCTCTCTATCTCTATCTCTATCTTCCTTTCTATGCTCTAAGTGGTTTAATAGACCTAAATGAGGCCATAGAGTAGTTATAATTCGTCATAAACGAGATCCCACTGTGTGGGGGTCAAATAAAAAAAGCAATGTCATTTTATACATGTTTTATTTTGTTCTAGTCTTTACAGTCCTGACTATTCAAAGCCTTGATTAGTCATGAAAATTCCTAAGGACTTGCCCCGTCTTCTAGACTGGTCAAGCATCGGTCTTGCTCTTAACCTGTCTCCGACCTCTAGACAGATCAAGGGTGGTGTGCTCTGAATTTTCAATATAGACACCTCGTGATAAAATGATCATAACTCTCTTTAAAAAAACTCTAAATTACGCATTACTTAAGGTGTTGAAAAGTAGACTCCTAGAGCTTTCAAATGATATATGGTTTGTACTCTAACTATCTCGGGATTGGTACAGGTTTGTTTGTAAAGTCATCCTAATAATGCATTTGAGATAACTTTAGAACTTGACAAGTTCAAAACTTATCTTTATTTTTATCACTTCTAATTCACTTTATTGGGCCCTAAACACTACAAATGACTTTCTAAAAGTTTTAAAAGATAATTTTACCCTTACACATGCTTAATTACATTTTTACCCTTTTAATGCATTACGAGGTATTACACTGCAATAGCCTAGGGGACACCCATTTTTGGTTTATTCATACCAAAATTAGGCTTCAAATAGTTACAACAACCCATTTATGCTTAAGTACATTGGCTATTTCACAATGAGTGATGGAAAACATTGTCCATTAATTTTCTAAGTGGAGTCCAAATATGGCTTAAAACTTTTATCATAATAAAATTGGTCATGAGAAAATATTTATAGTGTGAAAGATATATTTGACCATAATTGAAAAAAAAATGGTTATATCTACTATAATAGAATCGACCATGAAAGAAATATTTCTGTCATGAAAGAAATATTTTGGCCATAACTGAAAAATGACTATTTTTGTCGTAATCAAATCGGGTATAAAGAAATATTTCGGCCATAATTAAAAAATGGCTATTTTCATTGTAATAGAATTGACCATAAAATAAATATTTCTGATATGAAATAAATATTTTGGTCATAATTGAAAAATGGTTATTTTGGTCATAATAAAATTGGTTAAGAAAAAAAATAGATTTTGGCCATACTGAAAAATGACTATTTTCACCACAATAGAATCAGCTATGAAAGAAATATTTATGCTGTGAAAGAAATATTTTAGATATAATTAAAAAATAGCCATTTCCATTGTAATAAAATTGACCGTGAAAGAATTCTCTACTATGAAAGAAATATTAGTCATAATTAAAAAATGATTATTTTTTTCCATAATAAAATTGGCAACGAAAGAAATATATTGGTTTTGAATGAAATATTTTAGGTATAATAGAAAACAAAAAAATAGCTACTTCCACAGTAATAGAATTGACTATGAGAGTATATTTCTACCATGAAGGAAATATTTTGGCCATGATAAAAAATTGGCTATATCTACAGTAATGGAATAATTGGCCTAGAAAGAAATATTTCAACCATGATAAAAATGATTATGAGAAAAAAATTATAAAAAAGGAGCTATTAGATTTTGTCTTATTATACTATGTCTCTTTAATCAAATTTTGGAGATTTAAAGAGATGTGAGACATTAATGCTAAAATCTTCACCGTCTGATTAGACAATTAAGATTAAGACTTATGGCACAAGATAAATAGTTGAAATACCATGATTTGAAATTTTAAGATGTGAGATAGATAACAAGCCATCATTTGTTACTAAGCCATAATAGAAATTGTTTACACAAAAATATTACCGCTAAGAACAAATGGTAAAATATCATTGATAGAAGTCTGACATCAATTATAAGAATAGATGACAGAATATCATTGGTGGAAATCCAACATCAATTAAAAGAACAAATGAAAAAAAAATATCATTGGTGGAAATCAAAGATCAGTTACAAAAGAAAATGGTGAAATATCATTGGTGGAAATCTAACATTAGTTATGATGATGTGTGAATCATACACCACAGATAGCCGCATAGTGATTCACCTCGCAATGGCCTTGCAAAAAGGAAAAAAGGTTTGGAGGACACCGGTGGGGTGTCAGCCTAAGCCTCTCTGATGCCAAAGTCAACCTAGAGAATCTCGATATCAAAGTATTTTTATGTTTCATTTTTTCATACCTTTTCAATTTGGGATCTTATATAAACGGAGAGGCATAAAGTTTGGGATCTTCTATGTATCTACACTACGATGACAACACAATGCGAGATCTTTGACGGATATTGCACGCAATCTTATGCTTGACTTTGGGCATGAATTCTGAGGTGTGTTTGTTGCTAATCTTTCTGTCATAGCCAAGTGGTTATATCAACTTGGACTTCGTTTGTCACTGGTGTGCCGGGCGCGTTGACCCTTGCTCTTAGTGTTCTGCTATCTTGATTCGGTTAGCAACCCAACCATGTTTGATAACTCAAACTAATAGTATTGAGCTGAGCATTTTAGTATCTCATCAAAGTTACAAGAATAGATGGAAGAATATGATTGGTGGAAATTTGAAATTCAAATAGACACTAGTTATACAAATAGCTGAAAAAATTACATTAGAAGAAGTTAAGATAATAGTTACTAAAATAGGTGGCAGAATTACATTAGAGAAATTTTGAAACAATAATTACCCAAACAAGTGGTAGAAGGTCATTAGAGGAAATTAGAGAAAATTTGGTTTCAATTACTAGATAGGTAGCAGAAGGAGCACTTATGAGATGTTTCTACAACTGATTCATGTTGCAGATCATAGGACATGTGGTATCCTGATTGGTGTTGTAGCAAATTTGTTAAAACTTTCGAATTTGGTGATAACAAGAGAGCTATTGAAAGTCAAATAGTCAATATAATCGAGTGATCACGTCCATTCGATGTGTAGAATCTCTTATGAACTGTCTCCTATATCCTTTGCCGGATCATCTAGATATAAATAATACAATGTATGTAACCATTGATCTAGATCACCCTATCCTTTCATTGCTCGATTCATAACGGGTATTGCTTTCATATAGACGAAGTTCAGCAGAAGAAAATTTTAGTATCCTTCTAAAATTACATACTCTACACCATTGGATGATGATGTTCGAAATTCACATTTTCTGAAATTTCAATGGCTAATCAATGTTATAGACTTAAGAAGGATGTATTCTTAAGGGGACACTCAAATTTTATACAAAATGATGCCAGGTCCTAGGTTCAACACAAAAAAACTTCGCCAACTAATGGAACAAGCAGCCCCAGATTCGGTATAAGAAAGGCTAAGAAGACCATGCTCTTCAATGATCGGCAATTGGCTGTCCTTTCTTGGTACCGATTTGGTGCATCCTCTTAACAAACACCTAAGTTCCGCTTGCATGCAGGGGTATACATGCAGTGTTGAAAAAGTGATTGACACTTTTTGGGGGCATGATTTTCACTTTTCGACACTATGTGTATGCCCCTGCATGTGGGTCAACCTTAGATGTTCGTTAAGGGGGCACACCAAATCCTTTGGGGGGGGGGTCCCTTATACCAATCAAGACAACCTAAAAGAACCCCAAAGACGTGCTGGGATTAGGTACGGAAATTTGGTTTTCCTGAAGTATTAGGATGACATCAGGGGGCTGAGTATCAGTACCTAAAAGTGACTTTCACTTTTTGGGGGTGCTTATCACTTTTCAGCACTGATTTGTCGACCCCGTAATGCCATCCTAATACATCAGGAAAAGCAGATTTCCGTATATAATATTTTCTGCAGATTGGAAGATTTTTGCTATCTTTTCTATAAATATTGTTTTGAGGATTCATAGACTTTCAATAATGGAATGTTACTATCTCAAATGAATTGGAAGATATTATGAATGAAACAAAGAAATTGAGTGCCAGGACTACTTATTTGTGTCTAGAGCCAAATCTTCATATTAGTCAAAATGTCCAATTGGGTGGGAGCTTTTTGGAAAATCAGGATTGTAGTGTCAACTTGTTAAGAATTTAAAGTTCACTACTGGTAGATGGTATTGTTGTTTTATGTCATGTTTACAACCAGTTGGATAACAGATTTAAGGTTTATATTAAAACTTTTATTTAGAAGTTGACTTTCTTCAGTGTAGAAGGAAGGGTTCCTATTGTATTTAGAATAGGAAAAGGCTATGGGAACTCCAGTGGTTTTGGGCTTCTTTTTTACCTTGTGTGAAAACAGAGGGAGGAAAGAGTTTCTTCCTTGGATATGCAGAAAGAGCAATAGAGAAAACATGGTTTCTTCACAAGGTTTGAGAAAAGAAGGGAGAGGTAGGTTAAACTTTAAGGGGCTAGGATTTTAGGTGAGACCTTGAGTAGATAATTTTCTTTTACATCTCTTTATTTGCTCATTAAGTGAAGAAATGATTGCATTGCCCTGCGGATGTAGGCCAAGAGCCAAACATTTTTTTTTCTCTTTCCCTTGCATTGAGATTATTGTGTGCCCTTGAACAGCCAAATTTCAAGGACTAGCCTTTCCTCATCCTGTCACAAAGCAAAACACAAAACAAGGTGATGAAGTTATCCTTTGTTAGTCCATTAAGTTGGAGTGAACAGAATGGGTCCTGTGTCAGCCTACTCGATTAGGCAACTATCTCCCCTGTAAACAGTGCACTAAGCCTTCAACACCCTGGCAGGAGGAAACATCACCCCTGCTTGTACAATTATACTGGCTATTTACAGAGATCTCCTGCCATGGCAAGCGTGAGAAGCCAACATGTCAGTCTCACAAAAACTGTGTATCACCACTTGGGGTGTTCACTTTCAAATGTATTTATTTTAAGGATCACGTTTTTTTACTGGATGCTCGAGGATATTATATTATATCTTGACAATTCTCTTCAACTAATTCTATGAAATGATTCAACTACTGCAAACCACCAAGAATCAACTAGGAATCAAAGTCATAACTTCCACATTCACCAATAATAAGAAACAATAATATTGGGTAATGAATTTGGGGCTCTTCCAAGCCAATCTACCTGCCAAACAACTACCCACATAAAAGACATAATTTAAGCACAGATACACTATATCTAGTTCATCTTTTCACTACAGTATATAGTTAAAAGATTTCCCTCATGCTTGTTTCATGCATAACAAGAACAAGGGACTTAAAAGTATATCTCTGAATTCATGTAACTGAAAATTAACAAAATGTAATCAGATAGTTAGCTCCCTCGCATGTAAACGTGCTCGTGCGATCGTCATAGGCGTAGCTATATGCACTTGGGCACGCTGCCTTGAATGCCTTTGAGTAACTGGTCGGCTTGCACTTATCTGGGGTGTCATATGCCCCGGTGCAACAGTACTTAGGGGTGTTGAAAGCCATGCATGCACTCTTGCAGGCAACCACCCTCTTCTTGTTCCTCACTTGCAGACTTTTAGGGCAGCTCCTATTCAAGTCTGATACACACTTTGTAGGCTTACACACGCTAGAACCACCCAAGGGAGAGATTGAGACAGGCATGTTATAGCCATCAACAAGGCTTACATCATAGTAGTCAACCGGGCTATCGAGGGTGAACTCAGCCAGAGTTGTAGGGGGTGCACCACCCGCCCCAGAACATTCTAACAAACCCCCACAGTCACCAGTTGCACAAGTGCCCTTGCCGGAATGATCGAAGGAGCATCCGCGCCGGCCCCAAAACCGGCCTGACCAGCCTGCTGGTGAACTGACATTCATTGTTTCACCTGGTTTTAGCTGGAACCCGCCATTTCTTAAGACTGGTTTACCTGCACCCGGCTGGGTACCGGGCCATACAGTGTTCCTGCAGTTGTTTTTAAATGTGAAAACAGTAGTCGCCTGGACACCTGCAAAAATGGAAATGAAAAGATAAAGAAACTAAACAGAAAATTTGATCAAATTTTGGAAATCTGAATGATTTAGTGAATTACCTGAGAAAGAGAGAAGGAAGAGCTGAAGATAGAACAAAGCCATGGGAGATGGTGCAAGTTGTAGAGTGTTGAAGAGGCTTTCTATTGGAATGCCTTACAAGGAAGGAGGAGAGGTTTATATAAGGGAGGAGAGCAAGTCACCAAAGCACCCTTTTTGCGTGAATTGATGTAATAACTCTTTTCAAATTGGAGGGATCAAATAAAAGAAAAGGGAAAAACTGCTATTGTTGAAAACTAAATTGATTGCTGGTTGTTCTGCTTTGATGAGCAAACTGCCCAAGTTTTTAGATAACAGAATGAACTGAAAAATTCTAAAAAAGATTTACGTAGGAAGTTCATGGAGAAACACAAGGTACTACCAGACTTGAGAGTAGTACCTTATCTAAAAGAGGGAATCGGTATATATTGTCAATCTAAACCGTACAATTTATGAAACCCTTGTAGGTACTCCGGATTCTGGTGAAAAAAAATTTTGTTTGATGATGCCCTCCGGATTACGTACGAATGCCCATGTGAGAAATGCACCTGGGCAGGACACATCAGTGTTAAAAATTGAAAAGCATACCCCAAAAAATGTAAATAAGTTTTTCGGGATTGATGTGTCGGGTCCTGGTGCATTTCACACCTCTTTTGCACCTGGGATTTCGCACCAAAGCTGAGGCCTGATGGCGGTGCTCTTGAGCAAGCAAAATTCTCTTGCCTTGGATTTGGTGAGACCACTAAAGTCATCCTAAGGTGAGACTGACATTAGGGGCTGACATTTCAGTTTCAAAAAAGTGACTTACACTTTTTCGGGATGCTTTTAAATTTTTGGCACTAATGTGTCGGCCCTTGATGTTGGTCTTACCTTAGGGTGACTTTAGTTGATCTCACCAAATCCTCAGGGATTTTTTTTTTCCTTTTTCTTGTTAGGTAATTATGGGTGAAAACGGGTTTTGAACCCAGGACAATGGTTTGTTAAGGTAATCCATGGACATCTCTTATAGGCCCAGTCTGGTTGCCATAAAAAGGTTTTCTCATGACAAAATTTTCTTGAAAAATCATTTTTAAGCTGTTTGATTGCCATGACAAGTTGGTTTTTTCATGTTTTTCTTATGATCAGTTTCTTTCCTTTACTTGTGGGATTTTCTTTTCTATTATATTCTTTTCCTTTTTACACAATTTATGGCAACCAGTCTGGGCCTCAAGTCAATTTGAGATGAACCTTGGCACTAAAAATTAGGTGAGAACGAATCTTGTGAGAATTGTGAAAACAGCATCAGGGTACGGACACATCAGTGCCGAAAAGTGATAAATGCCCCCGAAAAAATGCAAATCACTTTTCGGTACTGATGCATCAGCCCCTCTGGTGCCGTTTCCACGGTTCTCATGAGATTCGTTCTCACATAATCCAAGCCCAGCCTTGGTATTCTTCGGTACCTTCTTGGTTTTAAAGTTGATCACACTTCTAATGATCTTTTCTTTACTCAACCCAAGTATGCTCTTCGTGATCTTCTCAATCGTGATTGCTAGTTTGATTCTTTTATGTACTGAGACATGGTACACATTCATCAATACTTGACAATGCTCTGGCCTGATACTATGTGTATTCTAAACCAGGTATATCAGTTCGTGCATGAATAGGTCTGTACACAGGGTCGGGCCAGCCCGAGCCCAGCCTGACCCAGCCCAAGCTTTAGGCTTGATGGGGCGCCAGGTCCAAGTTTAAGCCCATGATATATATATATATATATATATTCCCAGCCCAAGCTTTAGACTTGATGGGGCCCCAGGTCCAAGTTTAAGCCCATGATATATATATATATATATATAGGGATGCAAGTATCCGATCATCATCCGACTCCGGCTCATTTTCGTATTCGTTTAAAGCAAATACAAATATACAT
>JAOXJP010260325.1:0-35576 GCA_025762735.1 Platanus orientalis | reverse complement strand
AATGAGCTAAGTTTGAAAAGTCTTAGCTCATTAATGGATATTTAATGCTTTTAGGGTTTTCGAACCCTCTCTACTGTTAAGCCTCGCGAGCTCTTGAGCCTGGAAGTTGGCCAACTCTATGTCCTTTTCTAAGGTTATAGATAAGGGTAAGGGGGTGACATAATGTTTTTTGACCTGAAAAGCTCTCATATGTACTTTGAAAGGGATAGATGGTAAAATTGATCTTGAAATTTTTTAGGTGAAAGCTGGTCCCTGGTCCAGGTGAGCCATAGCCTTTGACTATGCTGAATTACGATGCCCGAGCAGAAAATTGGATAAAAAATCCTTTTTTGAGCAGTTAGAGATTATTGGACAAAAATGTTACTAATTTCTCTATAAATCTCTACTATAGGCCATGTTTGGGGGATTTGAAGCTTGGGGAGTCCTAGAGCTACAGGAACTGACAGATTGGTTGCTAGATTCTCGCGCCGTTTGCTAGAGGATTTTCAAAGCAGGGTCATTTGGAGAGATTGAGTTTCTGTAGCTACCTTGAGACTGGTAGAATTAAACTGTTGGACATTCTCTGATGTTCAAGTTGGTGAAATGATCTTCTAAGGGCAGGGGTGAAATTGAGAAAATGGGTCTGACCTTGCTGCATTCTGAGTCTAGGAGAAATTTTGGGGGCATTCCATGTGCTAAATACAGACAAAAAGTATTTTATCCTATCCTGAGCAAAAATGATGGCTTGGGCCACAAAATTTATGTAATCCAGTGCAAAGTTGATACTCAGGAGGCCCCAGATTTACTGTGGGGTGGCCACTGATAGATTGAGTTTCTGAATTTAGGTGAACTCTCGGGAGTTGGTTGAACACCTAATTTTTAGACTTGATTTGTTGCTCTTTTTGAAGTATTTGAAGGAATTTGAGCAGATAAGTTTCATGAAAGTTTGAGCTCTTTAGACAGTTTTTTGAATGCCTCACGATTCTAGAGAGATGGATACTGACTGATCCTGATTTGGAGGTCTGGAGAACATTTTGGCTCCATATGAGAAAAATGTAGCTAAATAGCTTTTTGACCCCTTGGGGGAGATTTGAGATTTCTTAGAGGTTCGAGATTTCAAAATTCTCCTCTCAGACCTGGAGATTTGAAGTTAAGGTCAATGCTGAGATACGGCTATTGACCTTTCTAGATTCAGAGATCGGACGAATTTTTGAGAGCTTTTGTAAGGGTCATTTCTTAGTCAGGGTCATCATAAGTTGAGAAATTGGCTGTTGTCCTTCTCAAGCAATATCTACTTTGTGAAGAGTTTCTCAGAACCGGGAGACTCAAGGATGTATAGGATCTAAAATTATACTATTCAAGTGATGGGAGAAGCTTTGGTGATCCTTTGAAGGTCCAGGGGTAACTCTAAGGTGAAAAGGGTAAAATGATAAGTTTTTCGCTTATAGGTAAAAAAATATAAAAATGAGAATTCTTCGTTTGTGATGCTTCCTGACAAGAAGGCTTATATAGGAAAGAGAAATTCAGTGATCTCAATGGTAGATAGTGAGTTATGGGCTTTTGAAGGTAAAATGGCAAAATGATAATTTTTCCACCTGTGATGCTTTATTGAAGAAAGACTTACAGAAGGTGGAAAACTTGCTGATAACATGAATAGAGTTCTTAAATGTGGACCCTCAAAGTCCTGTTGACATTTTTGTGAGAGATTAGGGTTTGACCTAAAATGATGCATTTGGGCTGTAATAAGGTGCTTTGACTGGTTCATTTGTAAATGAAATATCCAGAAAGACTTCTTTGAGAATGCCTAACCTCCTAAAGTCAAGGTTTGCTCTTCTTAAACCAAGAGTAGTTAGAGTCTTGATGCTTGAATGATGTTATGCTGTTCTTATGCTATCAACTGACCCGAGTCAAAATTTAGGTGCTGACAGTATGAGAAATTAACAAAATTCCTTCTTGAAAATTAATTCACAAGGGGGAGTGTTGACAAAACACTCTTCATAAAGAAGGGTGACTTCATACTCAGCTCAAATTTATGTTGATGACATAATATTTGGTGCCACCTGAGAAGACATGGCACATCAGTTTGCTTATACATTGAAAAGCAAATTCAAAATGAGTATGAAAGGGTAATTGAAGTTCTTTCTAGGACTTCAAATTAGGAAAACAAGGATGAAATATTTTTAAACCAATCCAAATTTGCTAGGGACTTGGTGCCCAAGTTTAGAATGACCCAATCCAAACCTCGTCACACCCCCATCAACACTAGTGAGAAAGTAAACAAAGATGCTGACAGTAAGGATGTGGACACTAAGATGTACAGGAGCATGATAGGTAGTCTTCAGCACCTCACTGCAAGTAGACTAGACATATCCTTTAGTGTTGGTGTTTGTTCTAGACACCAAGCTACTCCAAAAAAGTCACATTTCAAAGCCACAAAGAGAATCATTAGATATATTTGTGGGACTATAAACTATGGACTTTAGTATTCATTTGATACCAATAGTGTCATAGTTGGATACTCAGATGTAGACTGAGGTAGAAATGTAGACGATAGAAAAAGCACAAGTGGAGGATGCTTTTATGTTAGGAATTTCCTTGTATCTTGGCATAGCAAGAAAAAACATTCAATTTCTTTGTCAACTGTTTAGGCCGAATACATTACGGTAGAAGTGAATGTACACAAATTTTGTGAATGAAGCAAATGATGAAAGACTATGGTATTGAACAATCTATCATGAAATTGTTCGTAGACAACAAAAGTGCAATCCAAATCTCTAAGAACCAAGTTCAACATTCTCGAACTAAACATATAGACATTAGGCATCACTTCATTTGAGACTTAGTGGAAGGAATGATAGCCCTTCAGTTTATTGAAACTGAGAATCAATGGGTCGATATATTTACAAGGTTACTTAATTTAACAAGGTTCATGCACTTGAGAAGTGCAATTAGGATGTGTGAGATCTAAATATTGAGGGAGAACAGGGCTTGTGGGCTCAATATCACAAATTCCATAACTTTTGGAGCTCAACTGTGTTTTTTTTGCACAGCTGGATCGATCCAACTACCATTAGATCAATCTACTCAGGTCAATCTAGCTTTGCTAGATAGATCCGACACGACGGTTTTGAGGGAAAATGACCTTCAGTTACTATGAAAGCTTAAAATTTTCCTTATTTCTCTCATTTCCTTCTTGCTCCCACCTTTTCATTGGTTTCCCTTACCTTCCCAAATCCAAACCTTTGCTAAATCTTCTCTAATGGCTTCACCCAAAAGAGATGACATCAAAGGGAAAGGTCTAGCTTCTTCCAAGTTGTTGGTACAAAAGCAAAAATGCCCGCCTCCAACAAACTTCAGAGCATTTCTTGATTCTACTCGTCTTGCAAACTACAAGCATTATTTTTCAAAGAGGCCAATAGCAGTGGAGTGCCACATCGACTCCAAAACCCTCTTTGACATGCTCATAGAGCCAGAGCTCATTCATGGCGGATGGGAAGCCTTGATGACCATCAAGGGAGAGATCCATACTCATCTTCGACACCGAGGTCTACAGTGTTTAGATGGATTTAAACCCCAGTGCTCTATCCACCCTGTGGACCTCTTAGACAAGTGGTCCACTCATCATGGGCTTAACCCATGATGACAAGAATCGCCACTGGCCCTTTTTAAGATGTGATTGGACATCTATGTTTGAAAAACAAAATAATTTTATTTTAAAATTCTTTTAAAATGTTTGATTTCATTTTAAACTGCTTGACTTAGGGATTTAGGGTAGGTGGTTCGGTTATGGACCAGGGAAGTTGTTAGGCACCCTGGTCCATCCGCATATTCGGTTACCTACTTAAACCGGTTCAAATTAGGGTCGAGATTCTATTTATGGTGTGTGTATTTGTGTGTTCTATTTTTGAAAATGTGTCATGCATGTGTAAGTCAATTACCCTACTAACTATTATATGTGTGTGACATGTGTATACAAAATAAATTATCTAGTGAGAAGTTTATCATGTTATTCTATAGTAAAGGATAAGAATTCAATTGACATAAAAAAATAACAAGAAAATATTTGAGATATACCTGGAGCTCTGTTTCCTCATAATTAAATTTTAAAAAAATGACATATATATACAAAAAAAATACAACATAACATTCATGAAGCATGGCATCACAAACACAATTAAAAATAAATATAAATAAATAAATGAGATAAAAGAAAGAAAATTAAATTTAATATTTATGACAAGGGTATCTAAAATACAAAAAACAAATATTAAAAAAAATGAAATAAAAATCTAAGTAAAAAAAAATGGCTTGGGATGATTGATCGTGATGACTTTAAGAAACTTGTTTATCATGGAAACAAATAAAATAAAATATAGAACAAACAAAATAGGGGCGAGGGCACACTCACTTATTGGTGGCGGTCAATAAAAAACTGCTACTAATTAGAAATTATTAACGGTGGCCAACTAAAAAATGCCACTAATAATGTAGTATTAGTGGCACCCAATTGAAAAATGTCACTAATAAGACACTTTTATTTCTATTTTTAATTAATATTTTCTATTAGTGGCAGGTATGTAAAAGCGCCACTAATAATTAATTATTAGCGGCATTTTTTTGTGGCTGCCACTAAAACCTCATTTTTTTTTTTGTAGTGGAAAGGCTTTTTTTTTTAAGGCCCAAACTGGCTCACTAGTAGTAAAGGTGAAATGAGATTTTTCTAGGAATCTACTTGGCAAAAAATGGCCTCCTGTCATATCTTTGAACATTTAAGGGTTCTCTCTTTTAGTCATTAGGGTGTCTTCTTTGATATTTGGAATAAACTTTGACTTACGATCCTTGACACACATTTTTCTCTTTTTTTTTTTGTCAATTCATTGTCAACCCATCCTAATTGTAGCACCTGATGTCATCATTTTCTTCACATCAATGTGGTCATCAAGAAGGAGGTGAATAACTTGTCTTTTGTTAGAAAGTCTTGGAGTAAGGCTCATGCCCCAGTTATTAGATCATCCAATTGACAAGTTTTATGAGACTTTAATAAATTCTTATCATGGTAGCTTTAATGCATTTTCTACTTTGACTTCAATTCCAATAAGGCATTGAAACCTATGCTCTTCTTTCAAACTTTTAAGATTGCAGAACCCTAGCATCTCTAAACGTTCTTCACTTAAGGGTACACTTCCCCTTCTTCTCTAGATGAGATGACCTATTATTTATTCATTGACAACCATCATTTTATAAATACTTCTTCATTAGACCCCTTCTGAATTTAGTTCATTATCAGGTGCTGCTTGGAGGCTCATGTATGTCTTGTAGGCCTCCAGATGATCCAAGGGGTCCTTGCCGCCATCAAACACTTATATCTGCAATGGCTTGAACTTGTCAGGGAGAGGCCAAGTCATTACCTCTGTGGTAAAAGGATGATCCATTCTTTGGATGAGTTCATCGACGGTGGCTGGGGCTTTGCCTTTCAATGCCTCCCTCATTGTCGCATCTCCTTCCTTACATCCTTCATTTTTTCTTCCCAGAAGTCGGGACATGAACCTTCTCTTTGCTGCAACTGGTGCATCGAAAGTAGGAAGTTGTAACATTGACAGCCTCACCCTCCTATTCCTGATCACAGCTTTCGGCTAGAGGGACGCGAGACCCCAACCGTGCCGCATCGCTGCCACTAAGCACTTCTTGACGGCCTCATAATTCTTGTATAATCTCTCGATTTTGCTCCATCAACAATTGCACGCTAGAAATCAATCCCTAAATCCTTTGTTCAAGTTCACCTACCCTTGGAGTTTTTAGATGTGCTCCATCAGATATAGAGGCTTCTAGCCTATTAGCTATGGGGCCCTGATCGTGTTGAACTACCATCGACCTGGTTTCTACCATATGGACCTTCTACTCTGCCAGGAGCACAACGCTTCCCACAGACGGTGCCAACTGATGGTGTACTGGAAAATGGGTCTCCTATATGTCAACCAAATGGTGCACAATCGTCCTAGGTCCTAGTCGGGGACGGGTCATGGACACACCAAATGAGAGAAGATTAGGGAGCTAGCACCGGCGGGTTACCGGCCTCTAGCTCTCCGACGATCAAGTTAGAGAGATCAGGGGGGTGTCGAAGGTGCTCTGTCCTATTAGGGTTTTCAAAATTGCGTACCTGAGTAGTGAACTAGTGCCTCTATTTATAGGCTCGGATTAGGGTGTATCATGGCAAAGCCTGCATGTTTCTTTCTCCCCCTACTCTCGCATGTCGCTACTCCCCATGTTCTTGTACATCCTTGT
Source organism: Platanus orientalis (assembly GCA_025762735.1). Lineage (NCBI taxonomy): Eukaryota > Viridiplantae > Streptophyta > Magnoliopsida > Proteales > Platanaceae > Platanus > Platanus orientalis. The sequence goes on along the minus strand of JAOXJP010260325.1, from coordinate 29,315 downwards.
CTCCCACGACCTTGGGTGTGTGTTTTCTTTTGCCATGCTTATCCTTTTCTTAAAACTGGTAGGTCTGTTACAGAGGTTATGTGATTCACATAATGGTTTTCGGATCATGCTTATCCTTAAATCAAGTAGTCAGGGTCTCAGGTGGTGCTAGCACTCTAGTGGAATAGTCAGAAGCTTTTAACAAAACCCTCTACAAGATCATCAAGAAAATGTTAGCTAGGCATAAGAAAGACCGGCATGAGCACTTACTGGAAGCACTCTAGACATATTGTACTACTTTTCTTATACCCACACAGGTAACCCCATATTCCTTGGTGTTAGGTGCAGAGGTAGTTCTTCCGGTTGAAATCTAGGTCTTATGTTTAAGGGTAGTAATATAGGATGGCTTGCCAAAAGTAGAGACCGTCAATATTCTCCTTTTAGAACTCGAAACCCTTGATGAATCCAGGCTTGCCACACAACAATAGCTGAAATTATATCAAGCACGTATGGATAGGGCTTACAACAAGAAAGTTAAGCTTCACTCCTTTACCAAAGGTGAGCTTGTCCTTATGGCGAGATCACCACTTAATCCCATAAGGAGAAAGGAGGATAAATTTATCTCTAAATGGGATGGCTTGTATGCCATTAAAAGAACCTATCCTAATGGCACATATCTACTTCGTGATGTGGAGGGCAACCAAATCCTCACAGTTACTAATGTCAGATTTTTGAAGAAATACTACCCTTAGAACAACTTATAATGGTCTTTAAAGGAACTATGTTAGTTTGATCCTATCATATACAAGTACATAGGCAGTTTGGGTTTCTATTTCCCTTGGATGCAACCACTTCCTTCTCTAAAAAAAATTCACTACCAATCTCATTAAAAACCAACAATGGTAAGGGGATGCAAAAATGAGGCAACCCCCAGTCTTAGATAGAGGGATCCTAAGGCAAAAAAAGGGAATTATATGTTTTATGTGTGATGGAAAGGGCGTGGCAAAAACCCTCAGGAGCACCATGAGTAAAACAATCCATTAACGGCAAGATCAAATCCTCGCTAATCACATTGAAGACCAATAATGGCAATACATTGCAAAAAGTAAGTTAACCCCAGTCCTAGTGGGCAACCATTAGGAGCAAAAAATGGACAAAATACCCAAAATCCCATAATTGAACTACAACTGGGTTTGATCCTATTCTTGGGTACATAGGCAGCTTGCCATAACAAGACAAACACAGCCCCATCATCACCCACTCCGCATTCTCTCTTTAAGAACCATATCATTCCATTTTATAACTACATGATACATTTCTCAAAGGGGGGATGGGAAAAATATGAAAATATAACTTGTGAAAATTTATTTGAAAGGCATATAAATTGACACAAATTTTAATGGAAATTAAAATTGTACTAATATAAGATGCTGTTACAATAAAGGGCACTTTTCCCTATTCCCCTACACTACTCTTAGTCTCTTGCTGAGTCTAGGCTACTAAAACCCAAGGGTTTGGTGCGCAATGAAGGCAACACTTCTACGATCACCTCTAGAGCGTCGTTCGCCACATTGACATCAGACTGTGCTGCGTTCAGGTTATAATAGCCCCTCTAGAGATTCCATCACGTCGGTCGTTCTCTCAACTCATCAACTCTCCTTTGCAACAGTCCACCATATAAATGGTTCAACGAATAGAATTGCCCACATGATTAATGAAACTCTTGCGAGTTTCCAGGCGATTCATAACTTTGTTAAAGCATTCCTTCAATGCCTCTATTTGCGTCATCAACTTGTCGGCATCCCTTACCAGTGGCCCCATCTAGCCTTACACCCAAGTCTGCTAGGCAGTTAAATTCATCATTTTGATCTCCTCCTCTTGAAGACATAGATGAATGTCATACTCCTGCCCTTTTAAAACCTTGATGTCCTTTGCCTCACAAAGTTTAGACAAAGCATCAAGAAGACACATCACTATGCCCCTAAACTCAGAATTGGAAACACAAGCTTCTATACGGTCCAATGTATCTAGGATTTCTTGACGAATGAAGGAAACATCCGCCTCTTCAGTAGATAGGCCAACCAAACTCCTGATTAGTGCATCATGCTCTCGGCGAGCCTCAGTAACTCGTGCCTCCATCTCTTCAATTGCGGGTGTCCTTATTACATTTGTAAAAGAAATCAGCAGTATCAAACCATGAGAGCCAAAAAGACTTCGCACATAATGAACAAGGGACTTAAGGCATACCACGATCGAATAAAGGCTCCGCACCATCTCTCTCAGTTGAAGAAGAATCATTTTGCTTCACGTGCGATCCAGATGGTTCTCCAACTTCAGGAGTGCTGACAACTTTTCCCTTTGGAGCTATGTCTATGACACAAGAATAAAGAGTGTTTGTAAAAGCTGAAGGAATGAGAAGGGTAGTGGGCACAACCATCTTATTTATAAACATGAATGGCCATAACCTTTCAGAAAGAGGCATCTCAAAGAGAACAAAGATGATGAATCCACCCTATTGCGACAATCTAAAACTCAAATAATGTCGCTTAAGTGCTTCCTACGAGGTGACCGTTCGGCTATATCATTGAGAGAAAGTCGCTTGCGTCGCTCTAGGGATATGCTGTGGCGACATCTAATTTATACCAAAAAGGATATATGTGAGTGTGCCTTTCAACTCTCGACTCTTATAAAGTCAATCATTTTGGCTCCTATAAATGCCAAACATTAAGCAAGATGGGACTCTTATAAAGTCAATCTATCTCAACCTTGATGGAAATTACATGTGGCTCATATAATGACCATTGCATACATATTCGACTCTCATAACATCAACCATATTTGACTCTCATAATGTTAACCATACCCGACTCTCATAATGTCAACAATATTTGACTCTCATAATGTCAACAATATCCGACTCTCATAATGTCAACCATATTTGGCCTTCATAGTCTCAATCATATTTGACTCTTATAATGTCGGTTACTCTCGACGTTTATAACATCAATCACATTCGACTCCTATAAAAGTCAATTATGCTTAACTCTCACAACGTTGGGTAAAGAAACAAGAGGAGAGAAAGAGATAAGGAAAAGACAAGACAATAAAGGATAAAGTTCTATATTTTCTTTCATTGATAAAAGTTTTCTTACATCCTTCCCCAACATATCATTTTGGGAAGGCAGAAAGAAGACCTTTACACAAATTCTCTTCTATGGTCAAAGACGATCGAATCTAATCGCCTTTCCTGACAAACTCCTTACAAAAGCGGTCTATGGCAGAAGAAACTAAAGAAATTTTTGACTCTAGAGTGCTCCCTTTTGTTGCTTTTGCCTCCTAGATCACTGTGAGACTTGCAATTCGAGCTTGTACCCTTGCCAGTTCCTCCTAAGCACGGGTTAAGTCATTATCAATGCTGGTTACTGAATCGTAGACTTGGTCTAGCTTCTCTATCAAGGTCTTCCTATTAGCCTCTACAACATCTAGGTTGGCCTGGGCCTCAGTATTACTTTCGATGTCTACAAGTTCTGATGCTAGCATTGATTGCCTAACCAAAGATGCAAAATACATTTCCACCCCTTGTCGAAATCTGTCATTACGAATATGTCTCTCTACACCTTTGGCAAGAGCCTCCAACACTTCATTTTTGGCACTTGCAAGGTCAGGAGACGAAGGTGTTAAGGCTGCCATTAGTGCAAGCATCTCTTGACAGATCACGCATGCTGGGGAGATTTTGGAAGAATGCCTGATGGCACTAGCGGTGCTCACAATCTCATTTGAATAAGTCAAAGAAAAGACATCAGCAATGATGTATTGGAATGCATTCATAACAAGGAAAAATATTACCATGACCCATGGGAGGGATTACAATAGGATCTTGCCTTACATGGAGCTCTTCCTCAGTAGCTGAATCAAAGATGAAAGAAGGATTCAACACATAGGAATATATAAATGAATAGCATGAATAATGTAGAGAGGGATAATATGTATACATACCTTTCTCAGGGATTGTTTTGTTCTAAGGATGACTCTCATCCGTTACCATTATCTCAAGAGGATTCATTTCGATCATCAACTCCTCTTGAACCAGGTCCTCTTCTTGAGTTGCCCCCACATCCGGTTCCCCACTGATTGTAACATCATTCTTCTCAGTAAGGGCATTGTTAGTAGATGTGATCGTAGGCTTGCTAGCCTCAGCAGTCTTATCTTGGCCTCAGGAGGGTCATGCACATTAGAGTTAGCGGGACCGCCTATAACAGGAACTTCCGCATCAATGTTCCTAGTCGTCTGATCCCTCACTTCGGGGGTGGCTGTAAGTGATCCGTCAATAACCTTATCCACGTCCTTTGATTCATAAACTTGCGGGTTCCCTCCTCCAAAACCATCAGACCATCTTTGGTCGTCCTTCTCGGTGTCTTTATAATCTACTAACTCCTTCATTTCAGACATAACCACGTCCTAAAAGTTGTCAGAGGGCACCTGGAGGCCCATAAACCCTTCAGAATCTTGTGAGGAGTTCATAGCTACTTCTTCAAAGTTCATACCCAACACTAATTCAACCAGGTCTCATTGTTCCTCAAGAGTAATGATAGGGTCAGCCTTATCTGCCTATCTGGTCACCAAATCTGGCTCTAGGACATGATGCTCCTCTGCTTCAATCACCTGAGGATGACTTTCATCAATGGCTGGTTTTTACACCTCAGGAGGTGTTGGCTCTCCTAATGCTTCCATAAAGACCTGTCAGAAAACAACTAAGGGAATAAAGGAACTCAAAATGGTAAATATACTAAAGTCATAAATATACTTGGACATGCTCTTCAGCAAGAGTTAGTGAAGGAGGATTCCATGGCTCTTGCTCGAAAGATGTACGAGAAGACCCACTAACTTCCTAAACACTCGAAGAGACCCCTTCGTTGGCAACGCTCGGGGGCTCAACGTCCTCGACTACACCCTTCCCCTTGAAAGGGACATAGGGCTCTTCCCTAGCCATCTCGCATGATGTATCTAAGGCTTGTTGCACCTGAGCTACTACTTCTTTTGAATTACTGTGCTCATCATTAAAATGAAATGCCTCATCTTCTCCTAGGAGTTTCTCCATAGTCCCATGAGCGAATTCAGACATAACAAAGGATAGGCTCCTTTCTGTGGCTACCAACTCCTTGATATTCTCTATAAAACCAAGAAGTGAGTCATGGGTCACTGAAGAGATGTCCTGGCCCATAGGAATATGTGCTTGAAGCTCCCTTATGATACCTGTCACCTTCTTGAAGACGAAATCCAAAAAATGACCCTCTAAGTCATAACAGTTCATGGTAACAATTAAATCTTTCACAGTCGCCTCATGCTGCCATAAAGCTACCAGCTCTCGTCGAATCTCGTTGCAAATGCCACACAATTGGTGATGAGAGGCATAATGTTGAATATTTGATGGCTCCCGTGACCTTCTAAGCACTCTGAGCCTAGCAGGAGCAGTATCTTGATCTACAGAACCCTCTAGTGCAACCCTCCTCTTAGTGGAAATATAGGAGGGATAGTTGAAAGGCTGCACTAGGCCTTACTCCTGCATCACTAGAAATAAATCAACTAATTTCCTCTACTCATCATAAGTTTCACCCCCCAATATGAATTCTTTAATAGAAGGGACTTTGTGTTGTGATACCCCTACTGTTGTCTGGTGGGGCTCTTTGATGGGATAACCCATGATATCTTCAAAATCATCTTCATGAATGGGAGGCATACATTCAAGCCCTCTTGCCTGGTCAAGAGATGAGATACGTTAAGGTTTTCTCCCATAGGATTTGCTTCTTGCACTTCTCTTCCTCTTTGGTTTATGCAGCTGTTCTTCTTCTTCTTCCTCTTCTTCAATGGCTGAGGGAGATGGTGGAATTGCCTCTATATCTGCTTGTTGGCCCCTTAGCTGCTTGTTGGATCTCTTGGGCCATTGGACTGCCGATGTTTTTTGGGCTAAAGTTTTATTGTAGAACTTGTCAGCCATTATTACGGTGTCTTGACCGTCATAACAAATAATGTTGGAGTTAGCTCCATCTTCATTATATCTTACAACAAAAAAGAATGAATTATACCACCACTTGGCATAATGGTAATCAAACTAAAGGTTATCTTGCTTAACCATCTCCTCAGGTATAATCGCCTGGCTACCTATGCCCAACCTCAAGAAGAATAGATAGGCCTCTTGAATCCTCTCTAGGGTGGTTGCCTTAGCCACTATTTTTATGAGGGTAGGAAGGGAAACAAGTCCTTAAAATAGGAGAACTGGTGAGCAAATCTATAAGGGTTGTAGGCGTCGATATGAAAATGGTTACCCCTTCTTCAGGCTAATTTGCCACTCTTAAGAGAGCAAAAGTACATTCAGGCTTCCCTAGATAACGACCCGTCATCTGTTAGGGTCTAATTACCAAATAACTGATATGGGATGAGGATGAGCTTCTAGGAAAAACAAAATAATGCAACAAGAGGCAACACCATCTCTGCTATTTGATTCTTTAAGGTGTTGATGTATGTGATGCTACGAAGATTTCTCTCTCCCCTCTGGTAAATGGAAGGAAAGTGGAGCTCCAACCATGCACATAAATATTAAAGGGGAAGGTACACCAACTTCTCTCCAATCTAACCTTCTTTGAGACCTGCTTCTACAATGTCTAGTAAACCACTATATAAGTAGTAGAGACTAGGGACTACTAAGTTCATGCGTATCCCATCAGTGAGATTAGTGATAATAATGAACACACCGAGGCGAATATGCTCACCCACGTTGCTTGGGAGAGCCCATCCATTCAGAAAAGTTGTATATACCCCAGCTAGGAATGCGGGACCCTCAAGATCGACACTTCATTGAATATTATTCTTGGTCCATGGAAAAGGTTTACCCCTAGCAATCATGCCTAAAGGACCCTAGCAAACGTTACTGAGCCAGCTACCATACGAGACATTTATGTCATTAAACTTAGAAAATATCTGAAACAACCTTCGACATGTGGTAAAAAGCATCTCGAAGTGAGCATTAAAGGGGATATACTCTTCCATTAATCTCCCCATAAAGGGCAAATGGCTTATGCCAATGAATTCCCATAACGAGATCCCCAGCTTGCCATATTGACATAAAAAGGTGTTAGTGTCAGGACACCACCTTGAGATTGCTTCTACCACCATCGCATGATGTTTATCAAAGCTACTACTAGATCCATGTAATGCCTCGGCCATCTCAATGGCGTTTATCTTTATGCGATAGTTGTCAAGGCAATGCTCAATGAGAGCTTTCCATTTCCTTCCTCCAACTAAAAATGAAAAAGATCCTCTGTAATGTTGGCCAACCCACACCCCTTCTCCCAAGTGAATCTTTCGAATCAGGCTTTTAAAATCACTAGTGGTTGAGTCTTTAAGAGTCTCCCCTTCCTCAATGGAGGGAAGTAGCGTGTCACGAACCGAATTGTCTCAGCAAGCCTGGTCGTCTAAGCAGCACCAACCCTTACAGACATGTCTAATATAGTCAGGAAGGCTTGGTGCATGATCTGTTATTGAGTCGAGCAATTCTGGGTTAAAAAAACATTGGTTATGGACCCAATCGTGTGTTTGATGAATGGGAGAAAGGAGGTTCTCAAGGCATTCATAGTTGTATAAAATTTTTCTCCTAGGATCCATTACTCTATAAAGAAAAGGAAAATGGAAATTAGAAGTCAAATAAAGAAAGTTCAAGTATTAGCGTGAATGAGCATTTTTGTGTGCGAATGAGACATGACATTCACATTCGTGCATACTTATATAAGTTTTGATGGTGCGCCTATCAGCGAATGAGAAAAATATTATGCATTTGCACCCAACATCTCAATGAACGAAGAGAGTGCGAATGAAGACGCCTCAACTCACGAGTGAACACAGTGAAACTGTTTCACAACCACTCAAGCCACCTTTAAGGTGGCGAATGGTTGTCGGAAACCTAATCCTCACCAGAGATGAAGACCGAGATTCCCAGATGTGCCTTAGAGCATAAACCTATCCAAATAGAGCCAAAAGATATGGGATTCATCACAAATGACCTTGGTTTTGAGCCTAAGCTATTTATCTAAATGAAATTAGCGTTGCAAGGCTTAAAACTCACCTAGAATCAAAAGAAAGATTATGAGTTCACGAAAGAGAAGAAATTCATGTAGAGGGATTTTTCATAGGTGGAAACACTAGAAAATGATATCAGAATGCTCACCAACACAAGAAGAATCATTGGAAGCTTTTAAGTCAGAGATTTCAATGTAAAGGGAGTAAGGATTGAAAGCTTCACACGGTTGATAATGGTGGATTTCAAATTTTGTCTTAGATGACTAAAGAAGATGAAGAAAATCCCTTTTTATACCTATAGGGGTAATTTGGTTAGACCACAAGGAATTTGAAAGAACGTGTCTATTCACAAGGGCAGGATAGTTCTTTTATTCGTCAGTTGCGATGGGAAGGTAACCGAAGAGACGTGCACCTTCAGTTATCATTACTCCTCGAAGAACACATTTTTGAACAAGAATGCGCAAATGAGAAAATGAAATTACATTCGCCCACATGATTGAGGGTGAATGATGATTTGATTCCTCACTCACCACGACATTCGTGGAGAATGATAAACTAAATTTCCATTCGCTACCACTAAATTTCAAAATTTTCCAAGGTAGCAAAAAGGGGTAGTTGGGAGTTTTGCTTTCTTTGAGCAATGTGTCTGGTCTCTAAGAGGCTAAAGTTAGTCTATCACTATGGATTTTTGAGCCTATAAAAGTAATCAACTTAGACTTCTTAAAAACATGGATTCTTTGAAGAATACAACATCCACAACATGGGAGGACCTTGTAACATTGATTTTTGCTTAAATAAAATTTGAATGAAATATGAAGCGCAAAGAATATAAAGATGCAAAAAGAATGATAGTTCATTCATAAGACTGAAAAGAAAAAGGGAATACATGGTTTCTCATGACTTAAAAGAAAGAATAGAAGAAAAACAAACATCTTTCATGATAAGGAAAATCAAATAAAAGCTCTAAGCTTGTCTCAGAGTGCTTTGGCACGAGGAGTCTATTGTTGAAGGATGACATCAGCATCATTCTGCTTAACTACTTCAGGGTGGGTTTCATCATTTACACTCTCATGCCTGGTAGTTAAGACAACTTTGGCCTGAGCAATTAGTTGTTCTTTATGCTCAACAACACCTTCACTATCTTCTAAGATAAAATAGTAACCATTCATCTGTTGCCAAAGGTGTGTATATTCTGCCTTAACATAATGGAAACGCTCTGCTAATGTCTCCAATTCAGCGCTTGTGAAGCTCTTCAGACGAGTTACTTTTGAATGATGTTGATTTAAATCAACTATCTTCTCCTCTAATTCCTTGATGAGGGCCTCGAGATTGGGAAAGGGTTAAGTGAGCCTTAGGGTCTCCTCGGCCTGCGCTATGGTAGTAAAAGAGTTCAAAAAAGACTTTACAATCCTCCTAATCCCAGCATTCTTGAGGTGTATTCCACATCATCCAAGCAGGATAAGGCTCTGTCCCAAGTACATGGTAATGCAATCACTGTAGGATCCATCTCAGTAAGATCTTACAAAAGGCGAGCCCGGGCTCCAAGTGACTATCTTGTGTTATCATAAAAATCCTCTAATTCCACTTCATTGTAGTCCCATGGTGGTAGGACCTCTTCATCTTCAAAGGAAAGTTCTTCACAACGAGAAAAGGAGTCAAATTTTGAAATAGCCCAAATACTCTTACTAAAGACAAATACCTAACATAGGAGTAGGTTCTGAGATAGGGATAGGATCAAGCTCCAAAGAGGATTTGGTCTCTGATGATGAATCAGGCTTTGGTATAAAAACAGTGTCCTCTAAATCTGAGGAGTCAACTACAGTCAATACTGGATTGCGAAGGTAACCCGGTCTTGTTGCAAGGCTATGACTTGGTCTTGTTACGCGAGTAGGCCTTGGGTTAGTCCAAGATTTGAGTCTCATCCATCTGGGATGAATGTTAGCGAGAGGAGTAGAGGATTCACCCTTGCTCATGTTTGAAGACTTTTGTTTGGGTGCCATTACCTGAAAATAATGAGGGAAACAAAATTTCTTCGGTATCAAAACATGCCCGCAAATGAAGAAAAATGTGGGTGAATGAGGATTTACAATCACATTCGTGCATATAAGATGAATAAATCTCAACTTGTTAATGAGAGCAAGGAGAAGTCATTCGCAACTCACTCAAGCTGACAACTCACTTGATGAACCAAGAGGTCGTGAATGAGCTATCAAAGATGATAATCATCCTGAGGAAGACAACCAGAATTGTGAACTAAGAGGAAAAGAAGAAAGGAAAAGTTTGAGATCCTGTTCTGAGACCTCTTCAAGACTTGCACATAGACCCTCCTTTTCCATACGGAAGGAAAGAAGAAGAAAATAAATCAGGATCAAGAAATCAAAGCCACAAAAAAGTGTCTGTCTCTAAAGAAAACAGGTGTCCTTTTGTAAGATTCATCATATGACAAATGATCATCCAAAAAGAAATGAAGAAAAGAGAATGAAGGACTTATGTTTTCAAGAATCAGAAAAGAAAATATGGGTGTCTTAGGAAACTCTGCTGTGAATGAACTTTGAAGGAAGATGAGCTGAGGAAGACAAAAGGAGACATATATACTCGTGGGGGTATATTTGTCAAAATAAAAGGGATTTGAAAAGTCACGGGAGCAAATAAAGAAAAGATATCGACGAGAATAACTGAATGCTAGTAATTTTGCCTCAATAAATACACCGTCTCCTTGCTGCACTTGCAATGCATTTTCTGAGGGGGATACTGTAGAAACCCAAAAGTGCACATGAATGTCAATATGATATGACACTTGCGACACTCTTTGCGGCGAATGGAAATTCATATTCTCATTCACCCACAATAAAATGATTTCAAGTATTTACTCTCGCCCTAAAAGTATGCACGAATAAAATGTTCACACTCGAGCATTGCAATTGAAATCTGGGTTTATCTCTTCCTGAGATGGTTATTTTGGATAGCCATGACTCTTGTGAGTCCCTTAACTGCCTAGAAGATGGAAGAAGGTGGATTCTTGTATAGAAGAATCACCTAAATCCTTGGGATAAGATTTGAATAATCTAATCTCAATAGAAATGATATGGAAGAGATAGAGTTCTTCTCAAACAAGGACTCTTCTCTAAACTCATTTTCTGGTGCCTATAAATAACAACATGCACGTAAAGATATGGATACAAGATATAGAAGAAGATAGAGGATGAGTAGGAAAGAGTTTAGAAGATTCAGGTAAGCTATATTTATTCATTGAAAGGTTTGTGAGTTACCTCTCTTCCAAAAGAGAAGGTATGTCCATTACACCTCTGACATCTCCTTGAGGAAGACACCATAGGAAGCTCAATGATGATCCAGATTGTGGATGGGTAAACCTACAAATGTATAAGCAAGTACAATTTCATATATAAAAATATCATCCCTTTTTCTCCTTTTCTCTTTTCTATATTTCTGCAACTCTGTTTCATAATACAAGCCGAGCAACTTGGAGTTAATCCGAGGTTGGTTGTGCTAAACGACTATAATTAACAAGTCTCCTAGACTTAGAGTTTTAGTTCCCTACATATAAAATAATAAACTAACCTCAAAAAGTGGCTAGGTAATTTGTCTAACAAATTTCGCCTCATATCACAGGCTCAAAATTTGGTGTTACATCTATTGCCACTCCCTCCTTGAAAATAATATGGCCCAGGTACTCTACTTAGGATTTTTTGAAGCTGCATTTTGATTTTTTGACAAATAAACAATGCTCCCATAGGAGGGTGAGTGTTACATGAAGATGATGCAAATGATCCTCTAATGATGAACTGAATATAAGGATATCATCAAAAAATACCATAACAAACTTATGGAGATAAGGACAAAAGATATCATTCATTAGGCCTTGAAATGGTGATGGGGCATTTGTTAATCCGAAGGGCATCACAAAAAATTCATAGTGGCCATCATGGGTTCGAAACGCAGTCTTTGGGATATCTTCTTCATGAACACGAATCTGGTGATATTCTGAGCGAAGATCCAACTTAGAGAAAAATTGGGCACCTTCGAGCTCATCAAACAATTCATCTACAACTAAAATAAGATATTTTTCTTTGACAATGATCCAGTTCAAAGCTCGATAATCAACACACATGCACCACATTCCATCCTTCTTCCGAACAAGGAGCATTGGGGATGAGTGTGGGCAAACACTAGGCCGAATAATCCCTGTTTCAAACATCTCCTTAGTTATCTTTTCAATGTCAGTCTTTTAGATATACGGATAATGATAAGGCCAAACATTTGCAAGGCCACTACCTAGAAGTATAGGAATGTGATGATCATGAGATCGTTGTGGCAGTAATCCCTTAGGCTCCTCGAAAACACTTGAGAACTCTGATAAAAGTGGCTTCAAGACATCTAGCTCTACATGAGAAGACCATGAACTCTCTAGCCATCTTAATTGCATAAGAAAAATATCACATCCCTTCCAAAGAATCTGTTATATTTAGTGGTTACTGATAGTCATTATACTACCACATTTTCCCTTGATAGTCATCTTCTTCCCATTCAACGAACTGCATAACAAGTGTTGAAAAATTCCAAGTAATATCTCCCAAAGTAAGCCCCCAACACCAAATCACACCTGTCCAATGGTAATAAAAATAAATCAGTGAAAAAATCAAGATTTTGTACAGAGATCTTCATATTTAGACATTTTCCGATACTAGTTAAGGATTTACCATCTACTACCTTAATCTAAATTTGTTGGACTACTCAATAGGACAAGAGAGTTTCTTGGTAATTTTGACATCCAAAAAATTATTAGTACTACCTGAGTCAATTAAAATTGTCAAGGGTTGATTTTTAATATATCATTGGACTCTCACAGTTCATTAGGCATAATAACCAGTTAAAGCATGCACAAAAATAGTAATAACTTCATCATTACCTTTATGGTTAATTTTCTCTAAATCTAATTTATCGTTGTTTTTATCCTCTTCATCAGGGTCACCTGTAGGTTCAATCATCAAAAGTTGTCTCTGCTTGCAACGATGACCCTTTTGTCACTTTTCATCACAGTGCCAACATAAGCCTCTTGTTGTTCTCTCTTTGAGTTCCTCCTGTGTTAGTCATTTCATAGGTATATTATGACTACAAGCATTCATTGGACTTTCTTGAGATGATTCGGAGTTACAACTATTTGAGCCCTTGTACACTCATCGACTATATTTTTTCCTCCTGTAATCTAGCAAAAGAAATAGTCGCCGACATAGTGCGAGGTCTATACATCTTGCCTTCCCATTTAATGTCTTGATGAAGTCCTGTTACAAACGTCCCCACCAATTGAGTATCTAACCAGTCTCGAGCCTGACTGGATAGCCATTCAAAACGGCCTTGATACTTTAAGATAGTCATTGTTTGCCATATTTTTGCTAGCTCACCAAGCACATCCTCATACCCCGAAGGGCCAAACCTCACCATCAATGCTTGCACAAATTCTCTCCAAGTTGGCACTCCATGTGAACTTGCTTCAAACCAGTCTTATCATTGAATAGCATAACCTTCAAGATTTATTGAGGTGATTGTGAGCCTATGGTCTTCTGCAGTTTGATGATACCGGAAATGTTGTTTTGTTCTAGACACCCAACCAATTGGATCCGTACAATCCCATTGTGGAAACTTTATTTTTATGCAAGGAAAATTTTGATCTTTGTCAGTATATCCTCCCTAGTTACTTCCTTCATTGATAAGACAGTTGTGGGGAATTGTGTTATCTTGTTCGATCCACTTTGATGTAAGCTATCTTTGCACAAGCAATTGCTTGAGCATGGATTGTATGGATTTTATGTTTTCTTCCATAGCCCCCAACCTTGACTCTACAGTCATGGCTTGGTTATCTATTGACATCATGCCTTGCTTTCCCATAGACATAGAATAAGCTCTTAGATCAATAATGCCATGCTTTTTCTTCTAAAATCATGTGAGTGGCATTCACCATGAATACCGCTCTAATACCAAGATGATAGAACCCTAGTTCTACCAAGAAAAGGAAATAAAGAAATAATCCATAAAAGAGAGAAGTAGGGATCTCTTCGAGGGGATTAGACGTCCAAAGCCTGAAAGGCAAATATTATTTCTTCCTTGATATCCATTAATCTGTAGACTTACAATAATATAGCCATCTAGCAGCTTAAAAGAAAATAGCAAAAAGAGTAAAACAACTCACACGGCAAGCACAACACCCCATAATAGCTGTGTTTTACCTAAATAGGAATAACATAAAGGGAAACAAAATAGAAAAGGAAGGAGGGGAGGGAAATTGGAAAGCGATCGTATCACACCTCAATTTCCTCTTTTGAAACCGGCCATAACACCACCAACACCAGCGTTGGCACCGCCATGAGTAAATCTAAAAGCCTAAGATACTCTAGATGAGTAACCCCTACCATTCAATTTAGTGTCGCCTCCCCCTGAGATATTTCCATGAGCAATAGAACAATCATCCACCGCAACATCACCTCCATTTCCTCTATTTTTCCCTATAGTAAAAACACCACCAACCATCCTCCTATCACCTAGACCACCATCCACCCAATTAGGATTTCCTAAAACCTGGCCTCCAAATCGATAGTCTTGGATAAAGATGAAACCACACAGCCATCAACACCAATCCCCACCCTGAATCCCCACCAGCCATCGGCACGTCACTGGCGGCATCCATCCTTACACACATAGTAGTCCACAAAAGTTCTCTCAAACCTCAAAGACGAAAACCTCTTTCCCCATTCCCTCTTATTTTTTAATTTTTTAATTTTCAACCATATATTACTATTATTCTACTGTTTAAAAAATCATATTCTTTCATCATTTTCTTTAATGTAATTATTTTATTTACCTTAGCTTTTAAGCATATTTCCGTATGCTTTCAATTTTCTTTAGTTTTCTATTTTATAGTTTTACCATTGTTTTCAAATATCTATTGTTTGTTTTTTGTTTTCTATTTTTTGAGCTTGCAAAACTTGGAAATCTTCTATTTTTTATTATGTTGATGACTTTAAAAATTAAAAAAAAAATCTAATATCATGTGATCAAACTAGAATCTAAATTAAGATTTATACAACAAATAGCCTTATCCCAAGATTGTAGGTTGTAGATTTTATTTTTCACTTTATATACACTCAACATAATGAAATAGTTTTTTAATGATATAATTCTTTTGATTTTGGCTTGATCCCATTGTTTTGCACTCTATATGCTTGTTTTTAAGTGGCAAATACCATATCTAAATAAACCAAAATTGAAACAAAATAAAGACTTAAAAAGAGAGACAAAAAACCATGTTATCTTCCTTGATGAATACAATGCCTCTTACACTCGTTTATATAGAGGATATACATCAACAAAAAATGGAAATAGGAAAGTTGTAGTTTCCTAAAGAGAGAATTTATTGTATTAAATTTTATTTGAATCTAGAGTCTAGAATTTTGTAGAGAGATTTGGTATCGAATTAGTAGTTTCCTAAAGAGATGAGACCTCTCTAGAATTCTCTAGAGAGATTTGGTATCCAATCTATACGATATGCATCTTCACCTCCCACAAACTGCTGGGGGAAACCACCAACAATTTAGAATGGTGAAGAATGAAGAGTGATTTTGGTAAACCCTAAGTGAATATGTCAGCCAATTGATAGTTTGAATGTACAAACCAAACAAGCATGCCATTGACGGCAAGATCTTGCACAAAGTGATAACCTACCTCAATATGTTTAGTTCGAGTGTGGAAAATAAGAGTAACATCCATATGAGTCGCACTTAAGTTGTCACAATAGATTATCATTGGAAACTGAAATGGGATACTAAGATCTTTGAAATATATGAAAGCCAAAGCAGCTCGGATGTAGTCACGGCCAATGCTTGTATTCAGCTTCAACACTAGAGTGAGAGATGGTGGGTTATTTCTTGGAGCCCCAAGATATTAAATTGAATCCCTAGTATGTGCAAACACTAGTGGTGAAGTGGAGAGAATCAGGATAACTTGCCCAATCAGCATTAGTGAAGGCAACAAGGGAAAGAGGACCAAGACAAAGTAGAATACCAGAGCTGAGTATACCCTTAAGTTAATGAAGAATTCTCTTTACCTCCTGAAGATGTTCGGTAGTAGGTGCATGCATGAATTGACATAATTAATTTACAAAGTAACAAATGTTTGGATGAGTGAGAGTAAGGTACTAAAGTGCACTGACTAAACTTCTATATGCAGTAGGATCAGTTAATGGAGCGCCTTTATAAATAGACATTTTGGATCTTGAGGCAACTAGAGTAACACAAGGTTTTCAACCAATCATTCTTGCACGAGTAAGAAGATCTAAGGTATATTTATTTTGAGTGAGGCAAAGACCCTGTGAAGAACGTTAATCTTCGATTCCAAGAAAAATGTTCAAATCGTTCAAGTTAGTCATAGAAAATTCAGAACCAAGCCAATGAATAAAGGTAGTGAGAAGGAAAGAATTGCCCTGTGTTAATATGATGTCATCAACATATAAAAGGAGAATTAATGTACCAGACTTTGAATGTAAAACAAATATGGATGAATCAGTTTGGCTTTTGTAAAAAGAAACATGTAGAAGAAAATTGCTAAATCATTGAAATCATGCTGGAGGTGCCTATATAATCCCATATATAGCCTTCTTTAGGCAACAAACATGAGTGGGCCGTGTAGGGTTGACAAAACCAAGTGGTTGTTATATATAAACTTCCTTAGATAAAAGACCATGAAGAAAAACGTTCTTTATGTCTAATTATCGTATAGACCCATTACAAGATATAGCTATGACAGGTACAGTTCGAATAGTTGGGGGCTTTACAACAGGGCTAAAGGTCTCTGTAAAATCAATTCCAAGTTGTTGATTGAACCCTTTGGAAACCAAGCAAGCTTTATAGCACTCTATAGACCTATCACTTCTTTGCTTAATGCGATAAACCCATTTGTAACCAACAATGTTCATTGATGGAGAATAGGGAACAAGAGACCATGTATCATTATAAAGTAAGGCATTGTATTCATCTTGCATTGAAGCAACCCATTTGGAATCACGAGCAGTTTGTTTGCAAGAGGTGGGTTCCATTAGTGAGGGAGCAACATGAGTAAATAAAAAAGCTTGAGGAACTGGATGACAAGTGGTGAGGTGGAGTTTTGGCCACTGAGTTCCATCCTTATTTCTTGTTATCATGTGGTGACGGGTAAGGGGTGGAGGTGGTGGTGGAGGTAGAGGGGAAGATTATTGTGCAACAATGGGTGTCAATGATGGAGATGATCCAGATGAATCAACTAGGGTTGCAAACGGACTAAATTCAGAACAGATATAAGCATATCCATTTACGTATCCTATTCTAATGGATATTATAAAACTATACCATATCCTAACTGCTTAAATTATTCAGATTTTAGATATCCGGAAAAGATAGAAAATTCCATAGATGTCATCACTATTGCCAATGCAGTCTTCCCTAACCCATGTCTATCTTCACCAAAATATCTGATGTTGTATGGCCTAACAACGATGTTGGATGGAGCAAAACACCATCTCTTCTCCTATGTCGTGGCTCTAAACTTCCACTGCTACGGCATAGTTGTGGTAGTACCTATGGGTGATGCCATAAACCAAGATAGAACAATTATGAAGTAAAAATTTTATATATTTTAAGGGTTTTAGTTATTAGGTTATTTAAGATTGTTGGGTTAGTTTTAAATCCAATAGTCTATTCTCTATATTCTCTATATTGTTATATTTTAATGAAGCGGATATTTAATGGAAAGGATCTATATATATTCGTATCTTATCCATTTATAACGAATATTTTTATAAACGGACTGGATAAACTTATTTTGGATTGGATACGAATCGGACCACGGTCATTTTTCGGATAACTTGTTGCCCTAGAATCAACAACCTGATTGATAGTTAACAAGGATGAAGAAAAAGTTGTTGAGAAAGGGGAGAGATTACCAGAAGATGAGGAAGAGGACAGTGGAGAAGAACTTTGAGAGGTAGATGTGGCATTCAAAGCAAAAAAAGAGAAATGGAGTCAACAAGTCGAAAATACTAATGGGAAACATAGAGGAAGGTGAATTAGTATTTTGAGGGGAGGGTGATAGCAAGGTAGAATCTGCAAAAGGAAACAAATACTCATTAAACACCACATGACGATATATATATATATATGCGACGTGATTGTGGTTTAAGACAATGATAAACCTTTAGAGTGTCATTGTAACCCAAGAATACACAAGGCAATAACTTGGGGCTAAGCTTATTAGATCAATACGGCTTAAGGCAAGGAAAGCATTGGCAGCCAACTACACGTAATAATGAATAATCCAGTGAAGACCCAAAGAGCATTTCATAAGGAGAGCAACCCTTTAAAACTAGGGAAGGAAGACGATTGATTAAATACACTATTGTGGTAAATGCCTCGAGCCAATATTGTTTAGGCATGTAAGCTGTGAAGAGTAATGAGAGTCCCATTTCTGTGATGTGGCAATGTTTCCTTTCGACAACTCCATTTTGCTTAAGAGTGTGAGGGTATCAAATTCTATAAATAATTCCACATGCATCCAAAAAATTCTTAAACAAGCCATGAGTTAGTTCTAGTGCTCCATCACTTTGAAACAATTTTACATATGTAGAAAACTGATTCTCAACCACTGTTTTAAAGTGAAGAAAACAAGATAAGGCTTCTAATTTGGCAAACATTAGATATATATCCAAGTGTATTGACATAATCAATGACAAAAATAATGTAATATCAAAATCCATTAAGAGAAGCAATAGGGGCTGGTCTCCACACATCACAGTGACAAAACTCACATACTTTATTGACTTCCAAGAAATCAGAAAAAGATAAATTCTCACTATTCTATAAAGTTGATAAAATAAGATAAGATGGATGACCCAAACATTTGTTCCATATGCGTGTAGGCATTGTAATCCCAGCAAAAGTGGCTTGAGTCCTTATTCCATAGTTGTTTTCGGATAAGAAGAGTGTATAGATCACTCTTAATTGGCTATTTCAGAATTGGAGTTCCCATTTGTAGATCCTTTATGAAGAAGCTCCATAAAAAAAATTGAACCGAACATGCATTGTCATGAGTAAGTTTAGAAACCGATAATAGTTTTTTTGCAAGTTAAGGAGCAACAAACACATTTTGAAGAGATATGTCAGATGCAAATGTATTGATTTTGGTAAATCCAATGTTAGAAATTGTAAGACCTTTACCATCACCTGTGTACACTTGATTTGGATCCGAATAATTGGATGATTCTTGGAGCATGGCAGGGTTGAAGGTCATGTGTGAAGTCGCATCTGAATCTAGAATCCGTTGTATATTAGGTTGAAATGGAGCACTTGGTGGAGGAGGTGACTATGGAGCTAGGTGAAGACTAGCAAATATTTCAGCTAGCACTATAGCGAAAAAGCATTTATTTGCCGTATGACCAATTTTGTGACAAATTTGACAGTTTAACCTAAGACAATGTTGAGTGTATGTAGATAATTCTAGAATAGTTGCATCAAAGGAACGATTACCTGAGGGGAATTGATTTTTGGTGTAGTGTTGTCCTTGACATAGTTGATTCATAAACCGGTCACGATAAAAAGAAGATCTACCCCATTGAAAATTTCCAAAATTATTTGTACATCAAATATTAGAAAGCTGGTTGCGAGAGTGATTTGTGGAGGTCAAAATAGCATTTTGATTACCAACATCAAGAGGAGAGGGAGTTGGGTTATGTGTACGAGTAAGGCATTGTTCATGAGTGAGTAGCTTGGCCTGAAGCTCATTAAAGGTGGGCGATGGATCAAGATTTTGAACAATTGTAATAAAGGAGTCTTACCCAAAACCCAACCCATTCAAGGTATGGCTAACCAAGTTAGAATCTTTTTCTCTATTGCCAATGGCAGCCAATACATCAGCTAAAGATTTAATTTGTTGTAAATAATCTAAAGCAGAGGAGGACCCTTTTTGCACATTTGGAGTTGGGATTTAAGGTATGACTTACGAGTAGTGGACTGCTATCAAAATAGTTTTTCTAAGGTGTCCCAAGCTTCCTTGACAGTACTAATACCAAGTATTTGAGCAGCAAGGCTTTCAATCAAAGTAGCATTAATGCAACTTTTAACATACTATTCTAATTTCCACCATTTAATGTATTATGGATTAAGTTTAGATGTGGTCTTGGAAGTTGAAGAAGATAGGGTTTTGGAGGGTGTTGGTATTGATCCATCAACGTACCCATTGAAGTCTATACTTATAAGTATTGACTCCAATTGATACCTCCACAAAAGATAGTTGGAGCCATCCAACTTGATAGAAACAAAGTTAGAGATATTTGTAATAGGCAAAAATGATGTAGAGGATGTGGATGCTATTACTAGCCAAAAGAAGTGAAGAGATTGGAAACACACCTTACAATATGCATAGTATGTATTGTTGGTGATGATGATGGTCAAATAATTTCAATAATGATGGTTGTGTTTGGAAGCACCTTCAACCGTATAGAGAAAATCTTGCTCTCTATTCTTATATCTTCCACTTTCCCTCGCAGATATAGTGACAAGCAGTAGGGAAATTGCTAATGATAATGGGAAAGAATAGACTTGTTGAACAGGGTTGAGAAACAACACAAGATCAGGCCAATCCTTGGCTTTGATTCCGTAAAACAAAATTGAAACAAAATAAAGATTTAAAAAGAGAGACAAAAACCAGTGAAGACAAAGAAACTTTGTTATCTTCCTTAATGAATACAATGCCTCTTACACTATGTAGAGGATACATCAACATAAAATGGAAATAGGAAAGCTGTAGTTTCCTAAAGAGAGATTTTATTGTATCCAATTTTATTCAAATCTAGATCCTAGAATTCTCTAGAGAGATTTGGTATCCAATCTATAGGATATGCATCTTTACTAAACAACTTCAAATTTTCTTCATGTTTCCTTGTCATTAAGATTGCTTCAACTAAAACCAATTCTTGTGTACGTACTTTTTGTTTTTTTTTGTTATGTGTAAACTTAGATATGAGATCGTATGCAATAAACAAGAAGAGAGAACATAACGCAGACAGCAATCACACAACAAGAGCAAGACGATTTACATGGTTCGGCTTGAAGCCTACGTCTATGGGCAAAAACGAAGAAGAGCTTTCACTAAAATCAAAGAACAAATATTACAATGAACAGTGTAATGGCACAAAAATTGAGAAATCCCCAAATTAAACCCCCAAAACCCTAATTTTAGCAGGTTAGATCTGAACCCCCAATCGGATACAAAATAGGTTAAGAAAAATTTGCCCCTTTTTAGGTCATTTTAGGGTCATCATCCCGAGTTATATCTCGGGTTGAATACTAGACATTAACCTAACAAATCTCCACCTTGGCTTGAATTCTATCAAGGTTACATAGTACAAAAATACTCTACTTTCATCTTCTCCACACAACCACACAACCCCGAAGGGTAACTCTAGATGTTGCAAACTCCAATCAAGTCCAAGCAATGCTTGAACTTGAGACCTAGAAGTGACTTGGTAAACATATCAGCTAGATTATCTGCAGTCCCGATCTTCTTTACTGCAATTTGACCCTATGCAATGATCTCCTGAATGAAGTGATATCTGACATCTATATATTTCATTCTCTCATGGTACATCTGATTTTTAGTCAAATGTATGGCACTCTAACTATCACAATGCACTATAGTCAAGCCCTACCTTAGACCAAGCTCACTAAGCAAGCCTCTCAACCATATAGCCTCCTTCACTAGTTCTGTCACCGCCATGACTCGGCAGTCGTAGTGGGACAAAGCAACTATACTCTGCAATATTGCTTTCCAACTAACTAAGCAACCAGACAACGTGAATACATAACTTGTCAGAGATCTCCTGTCATGATCACCTGCATAGTCTAAATCTACAAACCCAATTGTGTAACCATCTAAACCACCTATTTTATCAAACATCAAACTAACATCTATAATGCCTCTAAGATACTGAAGTATCCACTTCACTGCATGCCAATGTGCATTCCTTAGATCACCCATATATCTACTAACAACACTAACATCATATAAAATATCAGAACAAGTATAGACCATACCATATATAAGGCTCCCAACTGCACTAGCATAAGGAACATGAGACATGTAATCCCTCTCTTACTCTGTCTGTGGTGACAACTCTACTAAACGCTTGAAGTGATTAGCCAATGGAATACTCACAGGTTTAGCATCCTGCATCCCAAAATGCTCAAGTACTCTCTTAAAATAATTTTTCTGAGACAAGTACATTTTTCCTACTTCTTTATCCCTGTGTATCTCCATACCCAAAATCTTATTTGTTGCCCCAAAGTCTTTCATCTCAAATTCACCACTAAATTGAGTTTTTATCTTGTTGATTGCAGATATGTCTTTAGCAGCAATAAGCATGCCATCAACATAGATAAGCAGGTACATAAAAGAGTCATCTATGAGCTGTTTAAAGTAAACACAACTATCATAGTGGCTCCTAAGAAAGTCATGTTCAATCATAAAAGCATCAAACCTCTTATACCACTGCCTTGGAGATTACTTCAGTCCTTATAAAGACCTTTTCAATAAACACACATGATCTTCTTTTTCTAGAATCACAAACTCCTCTGGCTGCTGCATGTAAATTTGGTCCTCAAGCTTACCATGCAAGAAAGCTATTTTGATATTAAGTTGCTCCAACTCCAAGTCAAACATAGCAACCATGACAAGCATTACACGAATGGAATTATGCTTCACTAGAGGTGAGAAAACTTCATTAAAATCCACACCCTCTTTTTATTTATAGCTTTTTGTAACCAAACGTGCTTTGTATTTTATACTGTCAACACCAAATGTGCCTTTCTTCTTCTTGTAGACCCATTTACAGCCTATGATCTTCCTCTTAGCTGGAGGTTTGATTAATTTTCAAGTTTGATTTTTATAGAGAGACATTAACTCTGCATTCATAGCAACTACCCAATGATCAGATTCATTGTTTATAATAGTTTCATGGTATGTAGAAGGCTCCCTACATTCAACATCCTCTTCTGTAACATTCAATGCAAAAGCAACCAACTCTACATAGCTACTATACTTCTTTATCTTCTAGTAACAATACTGTACTATGGCTTCTCCTGTACAACCTCTTCTCTATAATGCTATTCCTCATCCTCGTCAGGCTAAATGGAAGTACTTTCCTGCACCTTCCTAGAAACATCAAACTCAAGCTCTACCTACTTCTTGATACCCTGCTCTATTTCTGCATCAATAATCTCCTTTTTCTGGTTTAGCATAGAAGATTCATTAAAAATAACATCTCTGCTAATAATGCACCACAACCTGTATCCCTTCACACTAAATGCATAACCAAGGAAAATACACTTTTTAGCTTTAGGTTCTAGCTTACCTTTATTAACATAGGCATAAATTGGACAACCAAAAATGCATAAACTAGAATAATCTACAAGAGTGCCAGACCATACCTCATGAGGTGTCTTACACTCAATAGTCGTTGATAGAGATAGGTTCACCAAGTGACAAGTTGTGGGAACTACTTCTGCCCAGAACTCTCTTCCTAGCCCAACATTATAAAGCATGTAGCAAGCTCTCTTAAGTAATGTTTTATTCATGCATTCTGTCACCCTGTTCTACTGAGGAGTATGCCTAACCATGCAGTGTCTCACAATCCCCTCATTCCTGCAAAAATCATCGAACTCTCATAAACAAAACTCCAGCCCATTGTCTATTCTCAACCTCTTTATCTTCTTGCCAGTTTGTTTCTCATTCATGGTCTTCCATTGCTTGAAGTTGAGAAACACCTCATCTTTCTATTTTAAAATAAACACCTAGACCTTCCTAGAGAAGTCATCTATGAAGGTCAACATGTAGCGAGAACCACCCTTTAAAACAACTTGAGATGGGCCCCAAAGATTCGAATAGACATAGTCCAATGTTTCTTTTATCTTGTGAACAACAATATTGAACTTCATTATGCATTATTTTCTAAGCACATAGTCCTCACAAAAGTCCAACTTCATTGTCTTTTGACTACCAAGCAAGCCCAGCTTGCTCAACACAGTCATCCCCCTCTCACCCATATGCCCAAGCCATATATGCCAAAGATAGGTAGTGTCTGAATCAATATCTATAGATGATGAAACTACTGCTACCCCTGAAACTATACTGCCTTGTAACACATACAAATTTCCATTCTTTTGCCCCCTTATCACCACCAGTGCACCCCTTGTCACTCTCATGACTCCACCTTCAATGGTACACTTACATCCAATAGAATTAAGAGCGCTTAATGAAATTAGGTTCTCTTCAAGTCTAGTATATGTCAGACGTCTGTCAAGGTCCTAACAATGCCATCATACATCATAATTTGAATTGTCCCAACTCCTACAGTCTTATAGGTCATGTTGTTTTCCATCCAGATTGTACCACCGTTTACCTCCTTATACGCTATTAACCAACTCTGGTTCGAACACATGTAAAAGGAACAATCTAAATCAAGGATCTACTCCTCATCAGTACACACACTACAATGAGAAATAACAAGGACATTCTCAGAACCATCAGAACTGTCTTCTGCTATACTTGTAACTTCTTTCCCCTTCTTCTCTTTGAGCTTTGGGCAATCTCTATGAAAGTTCCCAAGCTTATGACAGTAATGACACTTGTAATTCTTTGACCTAGATTTAGATCTAGATTTTTCCATTTTAGATAAACTTCTTTCATTCGTCCTTCCTCTCTCCACTAACCCTTCTGCTTGGTTATCACCCTCTTTCTCAATTCTCTGAAATGCAAGGATGCTTTAACATCTCCATAGAAATTGAATCATTCCCATAAAGCAGAGTAGTGATGAAGTGCTCATAAGATGAGGGTAGGGAATATAACAGAATTAAAGCCTAATCCTCATCATCCACTTTACATCTATATTTTTTAAATCCATAATAATTTTATTGAATTCATCTAGATGAGTCTTCAGTGACATACTTATCTCATCCTCAATGTATAGAGGCGTTGTTTGAGATACAACCTATTCGTGAGAGATTTTTTCATGTACAGACTCTCCAATCAAAGCTACAATCTAGCCACCGTCATCTCATCAGCAACCTCCACAGAACTTCATTAGACAAGCATAATTGAATCGCATTAAGTACTTTGATGTCAAGTTCTTCTTATTTGTCTTCCTTCATCATCACGAGTAATTTATCCTTCCCTAACGGCGTCTTGTACCATCCCTGTTGTGCCAACAATGTGTGCATCTTAACGCGCCAGAGACTGAAACTATTTTGCCCATCGAACTTCTCAACTTCATATTTTTTTCACCATTGCAACGATCAACCGAGCTTTGATACTAGTTTGTTATGCAACAAAACAATATAGCAGAACAAAACACAAATTGGATTGAAATATGCAATGTGCGTTACACAAAACAAGAAAACAATAAACAACAAAGAACCATTACAAGAGATAATACTTAACGTGGTTCGGCAAACCTGCCTACATCCACAAGTGAAGAAGATCAATAACTTTACTAATATGGAGAATAATGAAGAGTATAAAACGTACAATGGAAACTCCCAACACCAAATACGTTCTTACCTCTCACCAAAGTCTCTCTTCCTTTAGCCGCAATCTTCTACTGCCTCCAAAATCTACAAAACGTCTCTTTATAGAGGCCTAGAAACCCTAGTTTCTAAAATAGGGTAAAAACCCCCCAAAATAACCCTACGTCTAGTTTCGTACCAATTCAATACACTGCTAAACAATTTTTTTAAATCTCTGAACCACAATTGGCAGGCATGAGTCCAAATTTATCTAGAGAATCATTGAAGAGGTTTTCATCAAGTTGAAGCAGATGCCATTGAGTGTTGTTGTATATCAAGTTGGAATAGATTCCTATGTATAAGACAGATTGTTTGTTAAATGTTGGATCAGAAGACATTCGCATTGTGGGGATCTTGGTATGGGTGGAATAGGTAAGACAACCATTGCCAAGGGTGCTTATAGCCTTATATTCCGCAAATTTGATGGTAGCTTCTTTCTTGCAAATGTTGGTGAAATTTCATTACAACAAAATGGTCTAGTTCATTTAGAAGATCAACTTCTTTCTGATGTATTTTTTGAAAAAGAAGTAGCGGTAAGCAACCTTGATAGAAGAGTCAATGTGCTCAAAGAAAGACTTCACCATAAAAGTGTTCTTGTTGTTCTCGATGATGTGGATCACTTGGACCAATTAAATGCATTAGTTGGAGAGCACAATTGGTTTGGTTTGGGAAGTAGAATCATTATAACAATGAGAGATGTGGATTTACTAAATGCGTTAAAAGTAGATGCAAAATATTTGGTTGAAGAATTGATACACATTGAATCTCTTCAGCTTTTTAGTTGGCATGCCTTCAGGAAAGACCATCCAATAGAAGATTTTGTGGATCTCTCAAACTCTATAGTAGGTTATGCTAGAGGGCTTCCATTAGATCTTGAGGTTTTGGGTTCTTTTTTATTTGATAAAAGAAGCATACCTAAATGGAAAAGTCAATTGGAGAAACTAAGGATGATTCCTAATGATCATATTTAGGACAAACTTAGAATAAGTTATGATGCATTGGATCATAATCAGAAGGTTGTATTCCTTGATATTGCATGCTTCTTTATTCGAATGGACATAGACTATGCCATTGGAATACTAAATGCTTGTGATTTATTCCCAGAAATCGAAATTAGAGTTCTTGTTTATAGGGGCCTTGTAATGATCGATGGAAACACTGGGAATGCATGATCTGCTTCGAGACATGGGATGTGAAATTTCTTGTCAAGAATCCCCAAAGAGCATGGAGAGCGTAGCAGGTTGTGGTCTCATGAGGATGTCTGTGATGTATTGACAAAAAACACGGTATGTGGTAAATGCATGATATTTTTATTACTTTGTCAATTTTAGTATGTGTGTGTGTGTGTGCTATTAATTAGTATGTTAAAATACAAGTTTCTTATTAATAGGCTTTATGTAGCCCTCAAAATGACATTACTGAAATTACCTGTAGATACATGTAATGATATGTTGAAGAGGTACTTTTCAGGATGCATATAGTTGGGATAAGGCTTTGTTGAGTTGAGTGGAGTTGTGAGAGAATTATATTTTACTTTTTGACCTCTTTTGTTCTTTAGTTTCTCTCTTCTCTCTTTTCTTCTTTTTCTACTCCCTTGCCACATCCAAAAAGCAGAAAGGAGGGGGTGGAACTTATTTTCTTCTTGCAAATGCCATGGACATAATTCTTACCCATGGATTGTCCCTTAACCAAACTATATTCAAAACCAAAGCAACTCCTCAGGGAAAAATGGGGATCCAAAGAGGATAAGGTTTGATTCTGTTTTCTTTTCTTGTTTACTCTTTCCTTAATAGGATGTGAGTCTTTCTTTCATTATTTTATTTTTATTTTTTTAATAATTTGACTGATTTATTTAAAATACTAACATTCAGGGCATTTAAGGGAAATAGTAAGAATAATTATAAAACACCACACTGAAACCATAACCAGAAAACACACCAAGCCACACCAAACTAAATAAAATTAAACTAGCATGCTATAGATCTCCCTAGGTTGACTACTTCCTAGGGAAACAACTCATAGAAAATGGGCACTAATACCAAAGTACCCATGTTTTGAAGTGTGAATTATTTTGGAACTTTTAGTCCCTCTTCATATAAGTATAGGACATTTGATGGTTGATGAAGTTTCAAAAGAAGAAAGTTCACTTTTCATTGCCTTTTCTTTAAAACTACGGTGAAGTAGGTTTGGAATGGATGGATTGTAAGTTTTGTAATCTCATAATATGGGCTTGCATAGATCAAAACCCAGGATTTAGTATGAGCGAACTGGATAAGCCCATTAATGTTATAATCATATGATATATATGGGTTATGGTACACCTTGTAGTACTGTATCGGTATTTATGTGTTTTGATAAGTTTAAAAGACCAAAGAGTTTTGTAAAAATAGTTTCTCTAAAGAATGTGTCTTTTTATAAATGACACATCTTTTTTTTCTTCAACGGTTGCATCTCTTCAAAATGAAGAGATGTATAAGAGAAGGAAGGGGTATGATAGGTGACTCTTCCAACTCTATTTAAAGAGGTCTTAGTCCCTATTCTCAGTACATTGATTGCAACAAGTTATCATATCATTGGGTTGTAGGAAGAAGAGTATGAGAGAATAGAAGACAAAGATAATCACAAAGCTGTTAGAGATCTAAGAACAACTGGTATGTTATATTTTAGTTTTCCATGTATTTTTTGTTGTGAAAAGCATGATTATGTTTTATAGACATGTAAATGTCTTACAAGTGGTATCAGAGCAAGGTTCCCCAAAACAATGAAACTCTCTTATTCCTTTCCTCTGAAAATGAGAGGCTTAATTATATTTTCGGATGTTTTTAGATTTCTTTATATCCCAATTATATCTCAATTGAAGAACTGAGTGGGATCGTTTCCAAAGTGATGTGAACCATCTTCTTTGTTTGTTTTCATGGTTTTACTTCAAAATATATGATCTGATGTGTCTTTACCGATGATGGCTTTGGTGGTGCACCTGGGTAAAACCACAAATAGTTATTTGTATTTAAATGGCAGTCATGTTGATATATGATAGCAAACCCAGAATGCACCTCTATGATTTGACCTAACCATTGCCCAAAACCACCTGTGATTCACGGCCAATGGCCAACCTATTAAGTCCCATGGCGGCAGCATTGTGTAGGAACACCATGATTGCAAAGACAGAAAAGGAACTTAGGAGATATGACCCTCTTAAAGTTGAGAATTCAGCGTGTTAATGATTTTTGTGACTGAATCCAACGATTTGGAAGAGAAGTTCAGAAATGAGGGGTGGCCTCCAAGACCTTGCAGATGAATGTGAGATTAAATCCCAACCCCTACTGAAATCAATTGGAAATAGTGACAGTCAGGAGGAGGAAGATGATTCCCAAGTTTCTCTTTTCTATATGTAACCTAAACAATACGATGGGAAACACAGTGAAGACAAACAAATTTTATTTTAGGGAAGGACTATTGGCACCCCCAAAATTGATCACCACACCCCCGAGCTCACCAGCCCCCCATTTTTTCTCACCACACCCCATGTAATTCCCAAATTACCCACAAAACCTAAACCCCCATTTTATTATTGTTTTTCCTCACCACACCCCTCCCTCTCTCTTATCTCTC
>JAOXJP010260315.1:0-21080 GCA_025762735.1 Platanus orientalis | reverse complement strand
ACCTTAGGCAGCCCCAGTTTAGGAAGTTTAGGACTTACCCTTTGCCCCTACATAAACCCTAAAATTAAAGATTGGGCCTAAACTTTAGGAGGTTAAATACATGCCCTTAATATTTCTCGCAGACATTTTGGTTGCAAACATATTGTGAACATAAAATTACAAGCAAATTTGTACTCAGGTTAAACTTTTTGATTTCCAAAACCATCTTCACTTTTTTCAAAATACATCAATTTCTCATAACCCTTCAGTTTTAGGGATTCATCGATAATTATGTAAATACCCAATTTTCAAACAACCAACTACAATGTTTTCATAGTTTCTTAGCCCTCATAAGTCTTCATATGTGAACCATTCTTGGCCAATAAATTACAGTTTTACCATACATTTTCTTGCAATTTTTTTCGTCTTGTATAATTGAGTTTTGACACTCTGTAAGCCCTCAGAGCCTCCCTTGGCACCCAAAAGACATCCAGTTAGATTCCCCACATCCCAAATTCTTAAACCCTCAAAAGTCTATCGCTCGCGGAACTTCCCCGATGAACCCCACCAACTCCCAATCCTCACCGTAGTTGAAATACAGGATTTTTTGGGATACGAGTTTGTATGTAGTTTCATGACCAGGTATCTGATGAACAAACTGACAGAACCAACATTTTGATAAAATCTAGAGTTGCATTTTACATAAAATGACCCAATTGACATTTAACCATTTTGCCCCTCCCAAGTGCAATCGAACATTTCCTAGATTATCTAGTGCCAAAAAAACCCCTACCTATGAGTGTCCGGTTTGGAAAAGGAAAGAGGAAATAAATTCAATTAAATTAAACTAAAGTATTGTGTACTTACCTGATCAACAGTTAGGAGGTCTAACTCACGCTTAAAACCCGAGATGGGTCTCCGGGTTTGGTGGTGGGTGTGTGGGCAACCTTCCACCTCCCTACATAGGGGAAGGGGAATACCTCCTCCCCTCTCCACCTAGGGGGCTAAGGAAGGAAAGTGCTCGTAGCACCATACCTACAAGAGGAAAATTCAAAATCATATATCTAACTCAAATTAAAGAAAGCAAGTAAAAGATGAATATATAAACAAAAAGAAAAAGAAAGGAAATAGGTCATACCTCCTATAGGAAGCACAACCCCACAAAATAGAAGTAAACTAAGTTGCCCGGATGAGATCTCACTCATGTGGGAGTACATCCACCCGAGGGCAGATTTACCCCAACTTCGCGTGGCCACGAGGTCCAGCTCTTCCAATGCCGACAACAAATAGAAGTAAACTAAGTTGCTCTTACCACAGAAGATGGGTTGAGTCAACATGTAGATCAGGAAGGCCTAGGTAGAGAACTCTATCTCTACAGGTGAACTCTGATCTGTGGCCCGGATGTAATCATTCTTGAACCAAGAGGGCTGGACACCCTTGGTGCTCTTGTAATATGTCACGGGCTGTGGCCTTATACATCGGGCCACTAATGTTGGGTCGAAATCCTCTGAGCTCAAGGGAGGGGTGTCGTCTATAGAGAGCCTTGTCATCATGAAGAAGTCTATCACGAGCATCCTGATCTCTCCCATCGGAAGGTGGAAGGTGCGCATGATGGCAGACCACCTCTCTGCCAACGCCATCAGGAGAGCCCAGTCAATCGGCACTACCAAAAAACTCAGAAAATGGCTAAAGCCCATGGCCTTCACTTAGGTTTGGACTTTGGGGCACATCCTCCCCTATAAGCCCAAGACCCCAGACCAAGAGTTGTAGCGTTACATGTTCCCTCTAGCCTACAAGTCAAAACATGTTAAAATATGTTAGAACAATGATTAAAGACCAAAATAATAAAAAGCAAGTAAAAAAGAAGCAAAAATATGTAAAATAGCAAATCTGTCTCCTGAGCTTAATGCCCGTTTTTTAGTTCAACGCCCCATTTTTAATCCAAAGCCCATTTTTTCAATGCCCATTTTTTAAAACAGATGAAAAACAGGCATTATACCTAAAATTTAGGTCAATGACTATCGGGCATTGAAAAATCCAGAAACAACCATAAAATTTCTTAAAAAAATATTCTAAAACACACCAAAACCATTTTTAGAATAATCTGATTCCATTAAAATGATTTCAAACCTAAAAACCTAATGCAATCAAAAGGAAAATGCAAAAACAAATAAAAAACACCAAATCAAAATCAAAGGATTTAAAGCCAAGTAAAAATTCATAAAATGCAAGAAGAAAATGCAAAAATAAATCAAAAACTCACCTCATCCGCCATGGGTTTCTTCCATAAGGTATTCTATTGTGCTAAGAGAAGTAGGAAGTGATGACTTGATCCTCCTTTATTCATTGTGGATGATGAAGAAGAGGGATTTTTATCAAAAATGAAAAGGGAATGCTAGAGCAATGCTGTGGGGGCCTCTCCTACAGTTTATAACTGAAAAAGCAAGCTGGAAACGTAAAGAGACAAAAGACCCAACCATGTGTCATTTAAACTCATAACTGCTCTCAATGCCTGATCATGCCTCTAATGCCTGTTTTTTAATTCAATTAAAAAATGGGCATTAAGCTTAAATTTTGCAGAATATTATTTTCATCCATGAAATGACATTTCTAACCCTGTGTTAATGCTTGTGCTTACAAGCATGGCTCACAAATTAGTACAATTAGAAGCATACTCTACCACCTCTGTGAACTTTGCAAATACCCTAATTTCCCTTCCTCTCGAAGAATGGGAAATTTGGAAAATTCAAAGCCGTTTAAGGGCAACATTGGCCTTAGCCCAAATTAACTTGGATTGGCCACTAATAGAGGCAGCTATATCCTTTCGGGACCTGACGTCTATGGTCTTCCACTTTAGAGAACAAGAGCTTTCACCCACTATCAAGGAACTTGAATCCTTCCTAGACTGGGAACATTGCCTCGGTATTAATACCATAATCCTGACTCACAAGCTGAGCTACCTCAAAAACTTCCATGCATTGGACATCTCCAAAGCCTCCCTCACTAAGGAAGCTATGGGAGAATGCTTACACTGCCCTTTCGACCTCTTACTAGAAAAAGGTTGGAAGAAAATTGGTGACTTTGCCAATCCTGTCAAGTTCAAAGAATTCACTCTAGTTGTCATAGGACAACTCTTGCTATCACACAACCGTCATCATATCAATGGAATTTTACTCTATATTTTAGCACAACATCTACAGAAAAAGACGCTTGCACCTATGATCATTTCAAAGACCATCTCTAGTCTCTCACATTGTGCCCAGCATCCCAAAAGTCGGTTATATGGTTGTCCGGCTTTCTTACAAGCTTGGTTGCTGGAACATTTATCCATCCTTGCATCCTTCCCAGCTTATGTGTCACGGGATCTGACCCCAACATAGATCCACATCAAAAGTCGACCCTTGCCAAAAAAAATGACCACATTGGGTTATAAGAACGTGCTAGCTACCATGCTTCCTGAACAAATCATTTAGCATGTCAAATGGTACAAAGGTGCGCTACCCACTTCTGGCTACTAAAGACCGCATATACATGGTTATCACGGCAGTCCACCAAAGCATTCCTTATGTACCCATATGTGTCCTATGATAATTTTCACTTAGGCAAGACCTCTTTAACTTCCCCATAGTCTTCAAGGATATATGCAAACTTGATCACCATACATCCAATCATATATGGTCCACATTAGCCACTCTATGGGATAGCTCACATACTAGAGTCTCAGGATATCCACAGCTAGTATTTATGAAAACATAAGCTATGACACCTGCATATGAGCATTGGCTTTCACATAAGCCTGTACTACAGCCTACTACCCCTACACCTTCCGCTTCTTGGAACAAGAGGTCGTGCACGAAATTAGCATCCTCATCATACATAGAGCCTTCTCATACTTAAGCAAAGTACGAGCAAGCATTGATAGACCTAGCCAAGGAACGGACCTTGCATGCCCAAACCAAGGTCTCCTTAGAAGCTGAGATACTTTTCCGTTTAGAGGCTGAGGTCTCACATGAATGTGCCCAGCATTGTAATGAAACTCAAGTAGAGCTCATTCGCTCCCTAAAGAGTGAGCTCAACGATAGTAGGACTTTCCATGAGGATTTGGGATTTGAGATGAGGCATAGCAACGCTATGGCCTTTGTATAAGATTAGTGGACACAGGCATGGGTTCAGAAACTAAGGGAACAGATCTTCTCCTTGGGTTACGAACTAGTGGCACCCCCACCACCTCCAATGGTGCCTGATCTATAGGTTTTCATTTTATGTTGTCTTTCCTATGTATCGGGGTAAGTACCCCCTCCTTTTGTAATCATTTCCGATATGTATATATTGTACAAATTTTTTGTTTTCCAAAAAATCTTATAGTTCATTAAAGGACATGAATTCACCTGTATGACATATGCACTTGTAAAGCACCTAGATAGAAATTATGAATGAATGTAATAAATAAGCTTTGCAAAACTATAACAATACACCCCTTTTTTCTTCTAGGAAAGTTAAACAAGCTACAATTGCTCTCCTAGAGACTCGATTGCAGAAGTAGAAGGAGGTGCGATAGAGGAAAGTAATGGGTGACAAGTCGACACCCCCGCCTACAACAAGCACTACACCCCTCACCCTCCCAAAGACATCTACGGGAAATCTACTTCCAGTGAGGACCATTCCCAAAGGTACTCTCCTCGAAGGGTTTAAATCATAAGTGGAGTGATTTATATGGGACTTCATGTCCTGGCATGGTTGGACATCCACCCCTAATTCTGGTCAATCCTATTCATTATCTCAAACTTTTGTACCACCCCTTTGCCAACCTAGTGCTAATGAGCAACCTCAAATTCCCACCCTCATTGAGTTTGAGAGAGTGATGTTCAAATATCTAATGAAGCAAGGGGGGCCTCACAACTAGGGTACAGTATCCACCATCACCTCCCAACATTGCCGAGCAAACTTTGCCACATAGCCCATCACACACTCAAGGCCCCATCTACGTCACAGCACCACTCTGAACCACAACCACATATGTAAAATTAGAACACCAAACCGCCTTCGACTTGGAAGAGCAGTATGGGCCAGCCACATCAAGCAAAAAGAGAAAGGAGAAGGATGAGACCAATACACAGATAGCCAAGCTTACAACAGGGATAGAGCTTATGAAAGGGGGAAAGTTTCCCATCTCCATGGACTTTGAGGATCTTTACATCTACCCTAGAGGTGTATTACCACCAAACTTCTAAATGCCAAATGTCAAGAAGTATGATGGTACTACCTATCCTAGGATGCATCCTTACATGTATTGCAATGCTATGTTCAAATGAGGACATGATGAGTGGATCTTGGTCCAGATGTTTGGCTAGAGTCTAGAGAAGAATACAAGAAAGTGGTTGGCAAATCAAGAGAAGAGTAGCATTAACACATGGAGGGCTCTGACATGGTCATTCCTCAACTATTATAGGTTCAACCTTGAGTTACTACCAACCAGAGGAGAGTTCAAAGGAATGAGACCTGCCTCAGGGTAAAGCATCAGAGACTTTGCCTACAGATGGAGAATGAAGACCTCTAACCTGAAACACCCTATATCCGAGGAGGACATGATATCCACTTTTATAAAGATACTACATCCTACCTACCAATTGATGCTCTTGACCGAGTCTCAAAACAACTTTGCCGAGGTTGTTGACAAATCCATGAAAGTGGAATTGGCTATCAAGGTAGGTTTGGTACAAAATGTGCCCCTTGCTCTCACCGGCCCCACCAAGAGACATTTGCCGATATGGTGTTCCTAGCAAGATGATCACCGACAATGCAACCAATTTTGTGGGAAAAGATTTTGAACTACTTTGCAAAAAGTTTAAGATTCACCACCATCAATCCTCTCTATACAGACCACAGATGAACGAAGTAGTAGAGGAAACCAACAAGAACCTCAAGAAGATCTTGCAGAAAATGATTGCTAATCACTCCAACTGGCATAAAATACTACCCTATACATTGATGGCCTATAGAACTTTAATTCGTACTTCAACAAGGGAAGCCCCCTATTCACTGGACTATGGCATGGAGGTAGCCCTGCCAATTGAAGTTGAAATTCCAAGTCTCCGAGTCCTAGCCGAGGCAAAGATTCCAGAGTCAGTATGGGTGTAGGTTCGACATGATCAACTGAACCTTCTTGATCGAAAAGATTGCAAGCAATGAGCAATAGACAAGCCTATTAGAGGCATATGGCCACAAAATTCAACAAATGGGTTTGACCCAGAGATGTTGAGGAAGAAGACTTAGTTCTCAAGAAAGTCCTTCCATATAAGCAGACACCATGGGGGCAACCTCGAACGAACTATGAAGGACCCTTCATTGTCAAACAGAAGCTGTCCAGTGGGGCACTGCTATTGGGAAATATGGACGAGGATGACTTCCCCAGATTCATAAACTTGGACTAAGTCAAAAGGTTCTTTGCTTACTACTGTAAAACTCAGTTCCATTAAAAAGCTTGAAATGAGAAGACCTTGAACGGTCATTTTGCTAATATATTTTCCTACCTATTCACTTTTGCATTTCCAAAGTCATGATCATCTCTGCAAATCCAAGACAAAAGAGTCAATGGTTTAACAAACAAAAAAAGAAGTAAAATAAAAGAAAATAAAAAAGAGAGTTTATATAGAACCATGATTTTCTTCAAAACGTAAAAGGATTTTGTAGAGAAGCATGATTTTCCTCAACAAATGGGCATTTTATAGAGAACCATGATTTTCTTCAAAACATGAAAAATTTATAAAGAACCATGAATTTTTTCAAATATAGAAATCTTGTATAGAACCATAATCTTCTTTAAGAAATGGGCATTTTGTAGAGAACCATAATTGTCAATTTGCAATAAGCCTCTAATCAAGAGCCATTCACATTCATATTTCCAAATCCCTCCAATTCTACCTATTAAAAGGCAGACCTTGAAATCTTTAATAAAGCCATTCATTCAGTAAAACAACTATTCAAGCATCCTAACACTTCAAGAAATTCTAAGTCAGCAATACACAAGTTAAGCATTCAACCAACTTGGAACAAGGACATACACCTAGTCCAGTCACTTCCCCAAGACCTAGTCCTAGCAAATATGGGCAAAAAAAGGACAAAGAACAAAAATTGCAAAGCTTAGAGTGAAAACTAGAAACAACATTTTGAGCTAGTCTTGGCAAACAGGGGCAAAAAAGGGATAAAAATAAAAAAAATTGCAAAGCTCAGATTGAAAATCGGAAATGGCATTCTGACCTAGTCCTAGCAAACAAGGGCAAAAAAGGGAGCAAAATTAAGTAAGCACTTAGGGCAAAAACCAAAAATAGCACCCTGAGTCTAGTCAAGTCAATCAAGTCATGAGCACACATCAGCAAAGACCATCTTTGGCAAAGCAAAACAAAGACCTCAAACATAGGCATGCAATCTCATTCTCTTAAGGAAAGTACATTCAGTAACCAAAACTTACAAACCTTTCATACCTTGCTCAGACTAGGCATGATGTGATCAGCACATGAAAATATGACCCTAAGTATTCAAGAGTAATGCAATAGGTCATCTCTAATGTTCAAAGACCCTGAGGGGCCTAGTTTTTCAAAGATTGATGAAAAATTTCAAGAAAATGAATTTTCAAAACCTCTTTCAAAAGCAAATGCAAAGTCTAGCCAATCCAAGTTTCAAAGCTCAATCATCGACCAAACAACATTGTCAACTTTTAAAGCATTTCTCGTCTCACTACGAAAGTCTTCTGCACACCTGTTGATTACTCTAGGATAAAGGAGAAAATCAACAACAAATCAAGATGAACCATCATCTCTAGCAAAATGACATGCATGATTCAGCCAAAGGCCATTCATGGCTAAGCAAAACTAGAGATGATACATCATCTCCCCAAGAAAAATGAAGACAATGTGTCATCCCCCATCAATAGTGATTGGAGATGACCTGTCACCTCCTAATAAAAATCAAGATGAAACATCATCTCTAATAGAATGCCATTCACAACCAAGCAAAACTGGAGGTGATACATCATCCCTCAAAATGCCAAGCAATGTGTCATCTTGTACCAATCTTGAAACAACAATTGATGTGTCACCTGTCAGCAAGGAAAATTTGGGTTCCATCCCCTAAGCAATAAATTGGCCCTCGGCCCTTCAGCAAAGAACTATGGGCTGCCACCCCTAACCAATAAATTGGGCCCTGACCCCTCAGCAAAGAACTGTGGACCACTGCCCCTCAAGGAATTTGGTCTCTGGCCCTTGAGTAATAAATTGGGCCCTAGACCCCGAGGAATAAATTGGGCCCTGGCCCCTCAACAAAGAACTATGGATCACCGCCCCACAAGGAATTTGGACTATGGCCCATAAGCAATAAATTGGGCCCCGACCCCGAGGAATAAATTAGGCCCCGGCTCTGTGGCAAAAAATTGTGGGTTACTGCACCTCAAGCAATTTGGGCTCTAGCCCCTAAGCAATAAATTAGGCCCCTGCCCCCAAGGAATAAATTGGGCCCTGACCCCTCAGTAAAGAACTGTGGGTCACCGCCCCTTAAGGAATTTGGGCTCTGGCCCATGAGCAATAAATTGGGCTTCGGCCCCTGAGGAATAAATTGGGCCCTAGCCCCTCAACAAAAAATTATGAGCCACCACCCCTCAAGGAATTTGGGCCCTGCCCCCTAAGCAATAAATTGGGTTGTGGCCCTTGAGCAATGAAATTGGGTTGTGTCCCCTGAGAAATGAATTTGGGTCTCGGCCCCTTTGTAATGAATCATGGGCCACCACCCCTTACAGAATTTAGGCCTTGACCCTTATGCAATGAAATTTGGGCTGCCTCCCCTTAAGGAATTTAGGCCCTGGCCCCTTTGCAAAGAAATGTGGGTCACCACCCTTTAAGGAACTTGTGCCTTAGTCCCTCTCTAATGAATCATGGGCCACCCCCCCTTAAGGAATTTAGGCCCTAGACCCTCTACAATAAGTCCTGGGGCACCGCTCCTTAAGGAATTTGGGCCTTAACCCCTATGCAATGAAATGTAGGCTACCACCCTTTAAGGAATTTTGGGCCCTGGCCCCCCACAAAGAAATGTGGGCCATTGCCCTTTAAGGAACTTAGGCCATGATGAATCATGGGCCGCCGCCTCTTAAGGAATTTGGGCCTTGGCCCCTCTGCAATGAATCATGGGCTGCCGCCCCTTAATGAATTTGGACCTTGGCCCCTTTGTAATGAATCGTGGGCCGCTGCCCCTTAATGAATTTAAGCCCCAACCCCTATGCAATGAAATTGGGTAAAGGCCCCTTCAAGAGTAGCGTCGATCCCCAAAAAGATCCTCATAATTTTGAAGCAAACCTTGTAAATCTCCAAGGATGAACTAGTAAGCATCTAAAACCTAAAGACCGCTCTATCGGCAAAGCAATTCAGTGATAAGTCATCACCCTTAGCAAAAATCCATTCTTATGGCAAGCACCTGGAACCTGATGTCTGCTCCATCGGTAAAACAATTGCAGCAAAGTCCATTCTTATGGCAATGTTTGATAAAAAATGATGCATCGATCACTTTTGACCTTGAAATTAGGCCACGTAAAGGTTTGGTGAGGACTCCCCCTCATAGAAAATGCCAAATTTCAACATCACAGATTGCCTATCGGGCATAGGCAAATGTTGATCATCGTTCCATCGCCTACGTTACATGATAAAACATGAATACGTAGCACTGATCCTTATGATCTCTATGGCTTTCAAAGTTAAGCCTGAAAACTTCCTAATATGCTCTGCTCAGGCCACCATAGGTTCGGTGAGGGACTTTAGGTTGCCTCACCAGATATGGTCAAAATCGTTGACATGACATATTGTATTTTGGGTATAGGAAAATGTCAACATCATTCTATAGCTTATATACTATGACAACTGCCTTTGAAAATTGGTTAAAACAAGTATGTAGCTTTAATCCCTTGAGATCTCTATGGCTTTCAGAATAAGTCTAAAAACTTCTTAATAGCTTGATTAGACCGCCATAGGTTTGATGAGGAACTCTACGTTGCGTCACCAGTAAATGGCCGAAACCGTTGATATAGCAGATTGTCTACCCGGGTATAGACAGATGTTGACATTGATCTATGGCCTATATATCATGACAATCATCTTTGGAAATTGATTGAAATAGATATATAGCACTGATTCCTCAAAATTTCCATGGCTTTCAGAGTAAGCCTAAAATCTTCCTAACATACCCCATGTAGGCCATGTAGGTTTGCTAAGTCGTGTTGGTCCTCGACTTTGTAGAAAGGCCTTCATAGATAAACTGCCTATCTGAGGTGTAGGTAGGCATCATCACTTCATAGCCTGTGTATTATGCAAGCCAAGTTTACAGATTGGATGGTTGAAACAAATACGTAGCACCTGTCTCTCAAGATCCCATGGCTATCAAAACAAGCCCAAAAAGTTTCCCATAAGCTCTATTGGCAATCCTTGAACCATGAACAAATTGCCATGTAGCATCTTGGTTATTCGGACATAGTTGAATGCTGCACTTCGATTCATAGCCTATGTATCATCTTAGTGCTACTACCGTTAGGGAGTTAAGCATGATACGAAGCATTGGGTTCCTTGTTATCAGAACCTCCACAGCTCTTAGAGAGAGCGCAACAACATCTCCAGTCCCTGCCAGTCCTCTACTTGCACTTTTTCAAAGACAAGAAAACTGTAAAGTATGACCCACTTGTAATATCTATTTATGAGGACATAAGCACACATTGTAATTTAATCCATAAAGTCTGTGAAATTCCTAAGGCCATAGTTGGACTGCTATCATGCTTGAAGAATCCTCCTCACAGCAAATGGGTTACTTGTGAGAAAAACCCACCATCGCTTTTTGGGAAAGAGCTTATAACATTTCTCTACACGTCCAACCAAGCCACTTTTCCAGTTCAAATTTTGGCACAGCCCAGTGCATACTTTTGAATGGCTTACTTGCATTGGCCATTCCAGTTAGTACTTTATCTACCACATGATTTACTAACGGCCATGCCATGACATTGTCTAGCATCGGACATCGGGCAATGTTGCACTTCGATCCATAAAGTTTATGAAAGACTAGCTCCTAGGCATAATGTTTCGCTATTTATAGTCTATATATTTATCAAGCTTAAGTAGTACTTTTATAGTATGGGTTACTTATGAGAAAAATCCTTCCATACCTTCTCGGGAAAGAGCATACTAACATTTCTCTATAAGTTTAAACGATCACTGCTTAACAGACTGACCTGTTAGCACCGATCTTGGTGACGCTTGCTCATTGGGACATGAGCATTGTGTTGCATTCACCCTCAAACATTGTGTGTTATACTTGTTTTAGTAAAGACTGGGTTGCTATCACCCGGGCAAGGCACAACACCCGATCCTAACGGATCCCACCACGGCTTTCGGAGAGAGTCATATAAATTCTCCCTTGCATGTCCTCCCACCTTGGCAATGTTTAAGTGGGACGAAAATATTGTCATGGATCAATCCATAGTCTATGTATCCATCGCTTTATGGGTGCGTAGCAATGACCCTCCAAGGTCATATAGCTTTTCTAGAGAGAGCTTCCAAAATCTCTCCGTGAGTCCCGTAAAATACAACATTCGCCTAAGTGGGACAAAGGCAATGTGGTAGATCGATCCTGCTATCTATCATGACCGAAGTAAAGCCACACATGTTTTCGAACATGATATTTAGTGCATATGTACCATGATTAATGTAAAATTGAGCAGTGTTCAACCATGACTACATATATTTTCCATAGCTTTACCAAGGAGAGCTTCACTGACATCCTTCGTTGAGTCCCATTAAAACTCTCAGGACAGTCACGAAAAGACGTCTGAGCAATCAACTTCACAAATGAATCAATGATAACACAACACAACAAATGTAAAACATGCCAACATGCAAACATGCAAACCTCATAAACAACTCCAAACAATTCATACAAGTTAAATCACTAAGCTATCTAGAAGCAAATACAAGTGTATATGTCATCTAAATGGTTCGTGTGTTTACAGCTTTTGCATGATCGATTTTTTGTCATGTTTTCTAAAGTGTTTTCAAGCAGTTGCGCTCGATGTCAATGACTTACATGTCTCCCGATGCAACGCATATGCTAATAGTAACATCCGAGAACTCAAAGAAAATGTCGATTCCTTGCATATAACTCACGGATAGCCCATATTTCAAAACCAAAAAAGTCCCTCTATTGGTGAAGACCCAACTTTGAAAATTAGAAAGAAGGAATTTACAAAACACCAAAAGAGCCTACTTTCAACCCGAGAAGGCATTTCAAAAAGCAAACTCATTTCAAAACCTTGATCCAAAGTCGAGGACAAATTCAACCCATCACTACATTCAAGCCAAAATTGTTCTACATTGTAAAAACCACCCACCCAATATCCATGAATTACATGCAAGAAAGAAACATGGTCTCTCCCAAGTTAAAATTAAGGCACTTCCTTCTTTTCTATATGCAACAAAGCCATATATACCAAAGACGGGTATCTGTCAGCACCTAAATTTTGACTCGAGTCATTCAATAGCATAAAGACAGCATAATAACATTTAGGCATCAAGACTCTAAGCACCAACGGTTTAGGAATAACAAGCCAGAACTCTAGGAGGTTAGGCATTCCCAAAGAAGCCTTTTCCGGATACTCCAGTCAAAACACCTTATCACAGCCCAAAGTGCACCATTTCAAGACAAACCCTAATCTCTTACAGAAGCATCAACAAGACTTTAAGGGTCCACATTCAAGAACCCACTCATGTTGTTTGTAATTTTTTCAACCTCCATAAGCCTTTTGTCAGTAAGGCATCACAGGTCAAAAAATTACCATTTTACCCTTTTACCTTCAAGGGCCCAGAACCCCATTATCTATCATTCAGATCACTGAATTTCTCTCATCTATATAAGTCTCTTTCCATGAAGCATCACAGATGAAGAACTCTCATTTTCACATTTTTTGACCCACGGGCAAAAACTTACTGTTTTGCCCTTTTCACTTCCAAGAATTCACCCCTCGACCCTCAAAGGATCCCTAGAACCTCTCTCATTGTCAGAATGGGACAAGATCAGGCTCATTTGTTTGGTCTTTGCCCTACCTTCAAAAGACCATTTCATAAACTTGAACATTGAAAGAAGTCCGATAGCTC
Organism: Platanus orientalis; assembly: GCA_025762735.1. Lineage (NCBI taxonomy): Eukaryota > Viridiplantae > Streptophyta > Magnoliopsida > Proteales > Platanaceae > Platanus > Platanus orientalis. The sequence continues at coordinate 7,929 of JAOXJP010260315.1, read as the reverse complement.
AATTCCCCCGACCTTCAAGCAACTACGGGAATCCGATCTCGACTAATGACCCTGCTCCGTAAGCCCCCGATGACTACCCGGGAATCCAATGATCAGTCTGTCAATTTATATAGTCCTGATATTCCTCAAACTTCAAAACCTCAAAGCACAACTCAAAATAGAAACCCACATAAAATACAAGAGCAATTCCCGTCAAGAGATCCCCGTATGACCAAACGGGTATTTTTGGCACAATTTTCAACTCAGGTATCAGAATTCAGTGTAGTCAGAGGCTATGGTTTGCCTGAACCAAGGGCCATCTTTCACCAAACAATTTTCAAGATCAATTTTACCTCTTTTCCCTTCTAAAATGTATCTATGAGTTTTTTAGGATATAAAATCTCTGATTTTACCCCCTTACCCTTATCGTAATTTGGTTTTGTATGGCTCGTTGCAACCAGATCATCCGAGACTATAAAACCAAACACTGAGTTCACCCAATTTTGAGCTTCAGAGCCGCAGAAAAGGGTCACGTAGTAAAGATACAGAAAAACCAAAAAGTAATCATTACACCTTAGTGAGCTAAAGTCTTAAGGCATGTTAACTCATTAATGGAATTAAGGCATTCACACCTTAAGGCTTGGTTACCTCCCCTTGGATGGGCATCTTCTCTAGTACACCCTTAGATCTAGGAGGTAGATTTCACATCCCTAAGGTCCCACTCATGACCCTTCAAATAGCACCTTAATTCCCCACCCTTGATTGTTGTAACTAACCTACACCTATCAAATGGCATCTAAACCTACCCCCTTTATCCACCTAACCAATGCATGTAAACTAACCCTCTCTCATCCTCACCCTCCATTTGGTTAGCCCAAACCAATCCTACCCCTTCATCTACCCAAGCCACTTGTCTATAGCCTTAACACAAGTGTCACCCATGCATCTCATGCTAAATGTGAGCCCTCCACCTCACTTTGCTAAACTCATCTCCACCCTCCACTTAGCAACCCTTAGGATTAATCCCAGCCATCCATGAAGCATAAATTGGGCTACAAATAGCCCCAATTTTGCGATACCTAAGGTTGGCTACAAAAAAAAAAAAACCTTAATTTCTAAGAGGAAAAGAGGAGGAAGAAGAAGGATTAGCAAGCTTGCATCAACCCTAGGCAAGGTAAGCCTAAACCCAAGTCTAATTCATCTCCCCATCTCCAATATATGTCAATTAGTATGTTGTCATGTTGTTAATTTTATACTAGAACTTTGTTTTAACTCAGGGTACATAGCAAAAGCTCAACAGCCTCTACTTACTTCTATTTTTTACCCATTGCCATGATGAATTTATTGTGATTTTTGTAGAGGGATGATTGAGCTCAAATTTAACTATGTTAGACTAGACATATACATGATCTGTATTTAATTTTGTGAATTTAGGAGTTGTGGAAGGCCTTGAGATGGCCTCCCAAACAGAACCTAAAAACTGGGTCCTTTGAGGCCTAATCTTGGTGAATATTTGCTGATTTTCCTTTGAATTTTTCATACATGATCTAATGCTCAAATTTTTATATGATATGCTTATATATACTGCCTGTTGTCATGCTTAATTTCATAATTTTTTCAAAACCCTAAGGGCTCCAAAATTGAGAAATCCAGCTGCTGGATTTTCTCCCAGTAACTAATGCCCAATTTTTGAGTCAATTAAAAAAATGGCTTTGAACAAATGGGCGTTAGGAGAAGAATCGGGCGTTGAGATCAGGGACCCACCCTAGGGAGCCCTGATTCTTCTCTAGTCCTGCCCTGTGGCAAAAATAACCTCTGGAATTCATTTCGGTGCATATGCACCTTTGTGGGCCCTTGTTTATGTCCCAACACCCGAAATTATATTTGGGCATTAGATAGAAATTCAGGCATTGGAGTGAATTTCGGGGGTTAGGCCTGGGCTTAAAAATTATTATTTTTATTTATTTTATCTGAGTGTGAGTCTACCCTAGGATTAGTATAAAGACCCAGAAGAAACCCTACCCCTCTAGGCCTTACTTTGGTGGCCCAAAAACCTAAGTTGGCTACTGGTTTAGCACCCAACACCCAAATGTCCCCTGAATTAAAATTCAGGAGTTGAACAATTGGGTGTCAGACCAGAAAACGGGCGTTAGGCCTGCAACAGGTGACTATGTGGCCCACTTTGGGAGATCATATCTCCACGTGGCCTATTCCGAGGATCCCTGGAGTTGCACAGTGTGACCCCAAAGGACTTTCCCTATCCCAAACCTTGGGCCTCACAGTGTTAGGACCCACCAAATCAACCCAAAAGACCGCACAAAGAAGCTAGGCTGATCAGCTTTTCCAATGCCCGATTATCACCCTGAATTAAAATTCAGGCATTGAATAAATGGGCATTGAGGTAAAATACAGGCGTTAAGCCTGTAAGATAAAAAAATGATTTTTCCCTTTTATTTTCCCTTTCATTAGGGTTAATACCTAACCCTAAGGAACCAACTAGTGAGCCAATTATAAGGGTCTACCATCCCTCTAAAGACCTAGCCCATGAAGGGTCTCCTGAAATTAGAATAGGACCATATAAAGGACAGTTTCTGGATTGTTCATAATCCAACGCTCGATTGTCACCGTGAATTAAATTCAGGCGTTGGAAAAATGTGCGTTAAGCCTGAGAAAAATCCAGTAAGCCTTCAATTTAAGTTAACAAAGCATGGACATAAACATGAGATTAAGACTTGTATGAATGGGAGAAGCCGCCCTAAAAAGGCGGGTATTTGGGGTGCCTAACACCTTCCCAAGTGCAACCAAACAACTTACCCTACATCTTAGGAACTCATACCAAACCCCTAAACCTTCGGGTCTATACTTCTCTTCTACCCCAAAGACAAGAACCGATGTCCAACTCCATTGGCTAACCCTGAGTTGGTGGCAACTCCCAAGAAAGCCTAACCCTCTCATTAAAGGGTTAGCGACCTTTCACGCACCAGCATCACGCGCCGAAGATGTGGGCCCGAAAACCACAAGTAGGCGGGAGAATCCGAACCCCCTCCCGAATGCCGATGTCCACACTATCATAATGCCTCCCGAAGATCCTTCTATTGGCAAGAAAAACTTCTATTCACTTGGATCTAAAGTTTCCCTTTCTAAAATCCCTTTTCTTTTTGCCTTCATCTTTCCAAGATCCTCCGAAACTTCACCAATTGTAAACAAATGGTATAGATCACAAATGTTAGCAAGATCTTAGTGAAAAACTAAAGGAAATCACAAAACTAGGAAGGTTCTCTCATGATGAGAGCTTCCATGGCTTACGTTAGCCAAATTGAGAGATTCTTTCTCCTTTCTCCCAAAACCTTCCCTCCTTTCTTTTCTTCTAATGTGGCATGAATCCCGAATTGGGGCCTACACGAGATTGGGATGAAAATCACCCGTGGAATGAATCCTGATGGTGATTTTTTCTTTTGATTGATCACGAACTTTGGTGATTGATCATGGGGTTAATGATCGATCACTAACGCTATATTCTAAATTTTTGGCTCTTTGGGTTTTCCAAGTCCAAAAATTGGGTCAATACTCTTCTAATCCTTCATAAATCATACTTAGGCCTCTAGAACACTAAGGTTAGCCCCCTTTCTTACACATACAAAGTGTACCATTTATAGACACATGGTGGCGTGTCTAGATCTCTAAGACTTACCAAAACTGGACGCGACGTGTTACATTCACATTGTTCACCAATCCCTTATTTTTTGGGTCATCCAATTCACTCTATGAATTACAAAAATGGGTTATACTTCAGGCTGCTTTTGGGTTGAATTCAAGAAAATATCACAACAATTCTCTATGTAACCAAACTTCTATTTGGTTTAGTGGTCATGATTATGGCTAGTGTTCCTATCAATTGGTTTTGCATCTTCTCTTATATTTATAGGTAGCTTGTCTCCCATCTAGCAAATAATTTTGTAACCATCCAACTTATACTAATGTTCAAGATGGTATCAATTAGAAAATAACACCATCGAAATGTCACGAAAGTAATCCTAAAGGGGGGGTGAATAGAATTTCTCAATTTATTTAACCCCTTTTTGAATTGTCTTGTGGATGTTATTAATTATTGTTACACTTAACTCAATTAAGTGATTGCTTCAATGTAACTACTCAAGAACAACATCAAGCATATTCTAAGCAAGAGTATAAAAATAGAGAGACAAGCAATCAAACAACCACAAACCACAACATAAGATTTATAGTGGTTCAGCACTCAGGCCTACGTCCACTCTTCTAAAGCTCACTACTAAGCTTAGGTATATTTCATTTAGGTACTATTACAACTTAGGTCAATATACAAACCTATATACTTGCTCAATAGCAACCTAAACAACAACACTTGGAGTCTCTGGCGAGTGTGTACTATTTCCGGTGTCTCTGACGGAGGTAATTAAGCTTCCGATGTCTCCAGCAAAATCAAAGCAACAACAATAATAAATATGAATGCAAATGAATGCAAAGACAAGAAAATATTACCACTGTATGGTTGATGTTGCTAGTTGCTCAAATGTGGGATGCTCATTGTTGAGCTAGTATGCCTTTAACTACCCACAAGCTCCAAGTACTTGGCTCTAGTGCTCCTTGAGCTCAACCAAAGGTGAGTTCCTCTATGGAAAAGTGCTCACCACACCCTCTCCTCAATAGTAGAAGTGATGCTCAATAGGAGATATAAATGAGAGAGAGAGAGAGAAGTGTAGAATGCTAGTTACTAAAGCTCAATAGTCTATAGGCAATGGAGGTTTACATAGTAAAGAGGACTCTCAAAATAGTATGCCTCTTAGCTCTCTCAAAAATAAACTTGAAGTGTTGGAGATTACTTACCCTAAAGGGAACAAGTCCCTTTTATAGTAGGGAGGAACATCCACAACCTTAGGATAGGCATATGGTAAAAGGAGGAGCATTTTGGGCATTTAGATATGTTAAAACAGGGTTTAAATTTCAAAACTTTTGCCTAAAATTTTGTGTAATTTTTTTCTCCAAAAATTCCCTCTAAATGGATTAGGGGTTTCGCAATCGATTTGGGCTCCAAATTGGTTTCAAAATCCACAATCAATTTTGAGTGCCTATCAGGCCCCAAATCGGTTTGGGGTTTCGTAACCAATTTGGGTTTTGAAAAATTTCTCAAAACTCTTATTGAAACCGATTTTGGATTATCAATTTTGGGCTCGGGAGTGCTTGACTGAGTTACAAAATTTGCACCGAAACTGATTGCCAGTTTCGCAACCTATTTCATCAATTCACAATCGGTTTCGACTAAAAATTTTTGCACTTTAAGTTTGAGCTGATTTCTTTGGGCTATCCTTAGGCATCTTGGTTTGGGTATTCTTAGGGACTCTAAACCATGTTTAGGATCATTTTTACACACACAAAATGATATGTATGTATGATATATACCTTCCTTGGTGTGCCTCTTCTTGGTACTCTTCCTTAGGCCTTTAGTCCTTTTTGGCTTCATGATATGAACTTGTGAGCTCACATAGAAACACTTTCAAGACTCCTAGCACTACCCATATGCCCATGGGATTGAGATACCTCAACAACCATTCCCGATGACATCTTGATTTTATTGGTGTCAATTATCTATAGTGGAGTGGGATGATTTATGTGGTTTGGTTATAACCATTAAAAACCCACACTTTCCCTTTTCTCTTGAGTAGATCAATAGGAAAAAAGTGTAGTTCATTTGTGTACTGGATTATCCCAAGTCTAAGACCTCAATCAACAAAGGTCCAACCTCTTTATTTTAGGGTGCAAAACAAGTTATAAGAAGTGAACAAAATAATGTCCTAACACTGAATTTCTCCATGGCTTCTTCATGGCTTCAATGCTGAATACTCATCAAATTGGGCTGCAAAATTCTGCAATTACCTATAACATTATCCAACTGAAAACTTATCGGTTCCATTCATTGTCAATGTTCTCTATAAGTCAAGCTAAGGTCAATAGGTAATGAGGAAACAAATGTTGTATGTAGATCATCCTCTATTTCTACAACATCTACTTCTCTTCTGTAACTCTCCTATGTGGGTCTTCGTGATGGTGATCATACAATTCATAAGCTTGATCTAACAGCTTCCTAAATACTATTTCGTTCAAATAAGAGGTCCTTGTTTCTTCGACCAACTTCCCAACGATGATTGCTATGTGACTTGGTGGGACATTCTAGGGAAGTTTCCTTTTAGTGCCTCAGGAAAGTTTATGCCACAGGATTATGTTCCTTTTAATTCCCTGATATTAGCATTCCGTAGCACTCAAACCTGAATTAATCCTAATATGTACTAATGGTAAATATGGTTTTGTTGGCATAAAAAGAAGAGAAGAAATTGAGGATATAAAATGTTGAAAACAATCACTCTTATGTTGCAGTATGGACGAAGCATCCTATAACTAATGTACGATATCTTAAGAGAGATCATTGAACAAGAGCATTAATGAGAAGGTGTCACACCCTAAAACCACACACCAATGAAACCACGGATTTTGAGGTGCAACAATAAACTTCCAAAATCATTCACTTATGACCTAGATGTTTATGCCTATTACATATATATATATATACATTCCAACTTGTTCATTCAATTGCAACGAAAGACTTTCAACATTAAGCCATTACTATCACAACTACCAATTTAAAGACCCACATCCAATATACCCACAAGTCTGTCCAATAAGTTTGACATTAACTTATTAAACTAAATAATCAAACCACTATAAAATACCCATATCTCTTAAATAAAAGTGTTGATTACAACTAAAATAAATCAAAATATAAATGTTGAAAATAAATCTCTTTCCAATAAACAGAATTAAATCTAAACTAAACAATACAAATAAAACTAAGTAAATCACAATCTCATAGCGGTCCATTTTTCACTCTTCATCAAAGATACCTATGAGATCATGTTCTTCTCCTAAAAAACAGGTCCCGTCAGGACAGAGTAAACACGACACATACCCAATGACAATAGAATGTGATGGGTCAAACAAAGCATGATTTGTTTTACATTTAAAAAATCAAAAATGATTAAAACAAATAAGAGCAAAATCAATAAACTAATGTATCTATCTATCAATAACAATAACAATGATAAAAAATAAAGAATTATCTTCTATTTAACAACAATAATTTTCATGTCCAATTACATTGCCCTTTAAGCCATTAATCTCTTCCCTTTTATTCATTAGTTCTCTTTATTCAATGTGTTTCACTACATTCCTTTCAATATCCACTGTGTTTCAATTATGGTCTCCCTTTAACTTTAGGTTTCCACTTTTCCAGTAATGGTGGGTTCAATAATAGACTTGTTTCACCTATGTTTTGTCACCCAGTGATTAGGTACCAATAGCCAATATTCACCATTCTTTTGTCACCCGGTGACCAGGTACCAATGTTGCACGTATTGTTAATCCTAGCACTAGGAGCGCGACAATCTGCACATATCAAAACTAGTGTAAGGTTCCATCAATATGCCTCTTGATGGTAAGGGGTCCATGTAGTCCAATAAGTTCAATATCCAATGATTTACAATAGGTTTAACAATAATATTTTCAAAAATTCAATTAACAATGATTCACTATCAATATTCCAATTTTTCAATCATGTTCCACTAACAATGGATTCAATAAATTCTACACATACAATTAAATAAATTTATAGTTCTGCAATATTATAATCAAAATATTTATCATGTTTTGAGTCAAAACACAAAAACAAGATATCTAACTATCCTAAGGACAATTCTATGAATAACCAATTCAAAACAATACTTGAACAATTTTGTTTTATCATTAACTTTCTGGAATTTTATATTTTATGTCTATGAATTCAATTTAAACTATAGGTTTCATAAAATTAGGGTTTAACAATTTTAGACAAAAGTTAGGTTCTTGTTTAACCTTGAAAATCCT
>JAOXJP010260304.1:0-21082 GCA_025762735.1 Platanus orientalis | reverse complement strand
TCCCAGGCATAAATCCAAATTGATTTTCAGACACTCTAGTTTCACGTCTTAGTCGATGTTCAATCACTCTCTCCCATGGTTTCATTGTATGGCTCATAAGTTTGATCCTACGATAATTTGTGCAATTTTGAATATCCCCTTTGTTCTTGTATATAGGGATCACAATACTTTTCCTCCACTCATCTGACATTTTTTTATAGTTTTAATGATCTTGTTAAAAAGTTTAATTAACCATAATAAGCCATCATCTCCCATACATTTCCAAACATCAATTGGGATATTGTTTGGTCCTAATGCCTTTCCTATCTTCATTCTCTTCAAAGCCTCTTTAAATTTTCGTCACTGTAATCCTACGAAGATATCTATGATCTCTAATCATCTCTATTCTACCGATTCCTAAACCGACATTCCCTACAAGATCCTCATTTAATAATTTTAAAAATAGCTCATCCACCTTTCTTTAATCTCATCGTCTTTTACTAAGACTCTTTGATCCTCACTTGTAATGCATCTAATATGGTCTAGGTCTCTACATTTCCTATCCCTTATTCTCGCAAGTTTATATACACCAATTTCACTATCCCTATTACCTAACTTATGATAAAGGTCATCATATGCCCTGAATTTTGCATCGCTTACAGCTTTCCTAGTTTCTTTTTTACCCTTTTTTACATCTTTCCAGGTCTTCTATATTTTCGTCTTCTGTTAATTCTTATAACATCTTTTATCTCTAATGATTTTTTAGATTTCATCATTTCACCACCAAGTTTCTTTAGATGGTTGCGCTTTTCCTCTAGATTCTCCAAGAACCCCTTTTGCTATTCTTTTAATGCAACCAACCATTTCATTCCACATGACATTTATATCTTCTTCCAAATTCTAATTCCCCTCGTTTTTCAATTTGCCTCTAAATTTCACTAATTTTTCATTTTTTAGGTTCCACCATCTAATTTTCGTGTAAATAATTTCTTGTTTATTTCATTTCCATCTTTTAATACGAACATCTAACACCATTAGTCTATGGTGTGTGGTTAAACTCTCTCTTGGAATAACCTTACAATCCTTATATATTGACATTTCTAGCCTCCTAGTAAGAAAAAAGTTTGTCTGACTTCTATTTGACCCACTTTTGAAAATAACCAAATGTTCTTCTCTCTTTATGAAGTATGTGTTTGCTATTGTAAGATCATATGCCATTGCAAATTCTAGGATTGCTTCTCCTATCGCATTCTTTTCTCCAAATCCATATCCTCCAACTCTCTCATATCCACCACTAGTTTTCCCCACATGTCCATTTAAGTCCCCTTGTATAAATATTCTCTTAGACTTAGGAATTCCCTGAATTAATCCATCAATGTTTTTCCAAAATTGTTTTTTAGTAGTTTCATCTAGTCCTACTTGAGGTGCATAAGCACTAATTATGTTAATTATCTATTTTTCTAAGATAAGCTTTAATTGCTATAATCCTATCACCTATTCTCTTAACATTTACAACTTCCTCATTTAGATCTTATCTATTATTATTTTTACCCCATTTTTGTTATTGATTTATCTTGTGTACCAAAGTTTGAAGCCATTAATTTCCTTAGCCTTTTTCCCTTTCCACTTAGTCTCTTGTAGACAAGCAATATTAACTCTCATTCTTTTCATTGTATCCACTAACTCTATACTCTTACTTGTTAAGGTTCCTATGTTCCAAGTTGCTAAGCGAATCTTACTCTCTTGGACTAACTTCTTTACCCACACTCATCTATGGTGTGGGAACTCTTGCATACTTATCATTGCATCCGGGCGCTGATATATCGCCCTTTGCCATTTTTTCGCCACATTCGGGGAATAAGGCACCCCTTCACCACATCCGGAGAATGAGACGCGTCGCTTAAAGGGAACGCCCTAGTATTAGATCAAAATAACGTATTTTTAGGATTTATGTTTAAATGGTTTGAGTGGGTTTTTATAACCGGTTCTTTATCATACACCATCCCTCCTCCTTTATCCGGGCTTGGTATCGACAATGTTTGAAGATACAAACATTGGCGGAGTTTTTACATTTCAACTACTTACCAAAATATTCTATCCAAGGTTAGCAAAAATACAATTAGAAAATATGTTTACATCCGCACGATAATAATCCCTATTAAAATGATAAGATTTATAACCATACATCAAAATATAAATTGCTTTAGCAAACGCATTTCCGCTTCAAGGTTTGACATCCTAGTATTCTTCTGACTATATCTTGGCTACTATCATCAATATTGGACTGTCTAGTATTCTCTTGACAATGCTCCATATCTCGGCTACAATCATCAATATTGAGCTGTTGAGGATAACATTTGCTTGCATGTTCGTCACACAACATGACAAAACCATGACCGTTCTTATTTTGCATTAGAAATCAAGCACTTTAATTGCAGTATTCAGTATCTTTATACTACTACATGGAAAAGAATGATTCGAAAGGCAGCTAAACTTTTTTTTTTTTCGATAATTAAAGGCAGATGGATTTACACAACAATTAAAATCTATGTTAGGGTTTTGATCAGCTGTTATTTTTTTATTAGACAAAGTCCCTTTTTTTTGATAATAAACAATGAAATTTTACTCAACAGAAATGAAAATATAAGCTACTAATACAACAAGGAGCTGCCAACACTATACACAACTATCAGGAATAGTGCTACCAGAAAACAAAGAAGATAACTTAACCCCCCAATTGGCAAGCTTCTCGGCCAAAGTCCATGCAAATAGCATCCATAATCTACACTTGAATCTAAATAACATCAATAAAACCACATTCTGCTAAAAGTATCTATAAACTGCATGTTAAAAAGTATCCCTAAAACCCTAACCTAAAAAGAGTACATCTATGAAACAAATATCAAGCTTAATAACATCTATAAAACCACATAAATCCTTACATAAAACCCATAAAACTAAAGTTCCTAAATACATCCATTTATCAAATCCATCAAATTCTTTGTCAGAGAGAGAGAGAGAGTTTGGAAGTTAAAAATACAATTCTATGAATGATTCAAACCAAATCCAAACTATTCTCTGAATGTTTTCGGATGCCATATGTGGCAAAAACATGGTAATTATAGCCATCATGTCATATTAGGGGCAAAGTGGGCTCTTGGTGTCTTGTAGTTCTTTTTACGCTCATAAGACTAGAGAGCAGTTGAAGGAATGAATATCGCCATGTAGTGGTAAAGTGAAGCTTAATTTTGATGGATCATTATTCGGTAATCCGAGGCCTGCATGTTTTGGATATGTGTGGCTAGAGATGACACTAAAATGTGGTATTTGTGTTATGTGGTAGGCGTGATGCAATAAAGGCATATCTTTTAGGATTGCTTGAGGGATTGCATAGGGTTAAATAGCTAGGCATTTGTGATGGTTATGTGGAAAGCGACTCCAAAGTTAATGTGAGAGAAACTGTAATTGTGAGGGATCTTGGCAGTTGACTCATTATGTGCATGAAGTTATTTCCCGTATTAGGGAACTCAATATGTCATGATGCATATTTCAAGATCCCAAAATGAGGTGGTTGACAAATTAGCTCGATGGGGTGATGCGGACAACGAGAAGAGGCTCTTGTATGTTTCACCTCACAAGAGAGCAAGATTCAAGATGTGTATAATGTGGGGTTTATTTAGAGTAATTTTGGGGGTGGGGTACCTTGTAAAAAGGCCAATCGTGCCATGGGTAATTTGGGTTTTTTAGTTCAAGGGTAGTTTGGTAATAAGGTATTGTTGTCAAGGGTAATTTAGTAATTTTCGTGAGTCAATAAGTTAAAGTGGGGCCCTCTAGGAGTGCTGGTCGAAATAGGAGGCCTTAATTTTTGGCAGTTTAGTTTTTAGAATGTCATAGTTTTAGTAGTTTTAGGCTTAGGTATTAAGTAGGCTAGTTAATTTTGGACTTCCTATTGTAGTTCTTGCTATTTTCTTAGTTTTTTGAGCCTATATAAAGGGATGCATGTTATTTTGTGTTGGATAACATAATGAATTAATGAAATTTGTTTTTTTTTTCCCGATAAGTTAATGAAATTTGGTTTGTTTGGTTAGGGTTTATCTCTCTTATTCTCCCCTTCCCTTCGTGTAGCCATGAGGCTCCCACTAGGGTTCTATCCCTAGCTTCTTCTTCTTCTATCTTCTATTTTCTCTCTTTTATTTAATCAAAAGGTAAGGATTGAAATATATATGAAAAATGGAAGGTTGGGAAGCATGAAAAGTACAACACAGTCGGGACATACTCCCATCAACTGAAGATTACATAATCCCAATCGAAAAAGAGAGTGCAGTCTCAGCTCCTTGAACTCAAGGAGGTGAGCTAACCAACTAAAAAGAAGAGATAACAATCTATCAAGAATCTTCTCATTGTCCATCCTCCTTTATTTGAAAATTCTATTGTTTTGTTCCGTTCAAAGGGCTTAACAGATAATAGATGGGGTACTTAGCCAAAGGCGACAACCTCTAGGGGAGAGGTCCAAAATAAATTCTCCAGTCCACATTTGCAATAGCTTTAACATCGACTTAGGTAGGTCCCATTACCTACTGAATCTTCTGGTCATCTAGCTCCATAGCCTATAGGACATGGGGCAATGAATAAGCAGGTGTGTAGAAGTCTCCTTGGCCCTATAACAAGGAACACACCTGTTAGGCATCTGAAACCCACTGGCTTGAAGCTAATCTATAGTAAGGTCTTTCTTGATGGTCACCATCCATAGTAAGAATGCTGCCTTGGAGGGCATTACTAATCTCCAAGTGAACTCGCCAACTAGGAAATCTTGTCAGCCTTCCATCAAAGAGTGGTAACCACTTCAAACCGAATACTTCCCATCTTTGCTTTTGGACCAACTCGAGCTGTCTGGTTCCTAAAAATCCCCTACTTGGACATTGTCGAGATGATAGAGGAGGGTTATCATAGGATCCACTTCCCAATCATTAAGGGCCCGGCGGAGATGTAAGTTCCAGCTTGTAGATGAAGGGGTCTGGACCTTATGCTCATGGACTGATCCCTCCTTGAGGTTAGATAACGAGAAGAAAAGAGGGAATTCCTCTGCTAGGGGAATGGTTCCGCACCTTGGATCCTTCCAAAAATTGACCGAAGATCCTTCACCTAGCTGGAAGATAATTGATTGGTAAAAATCATTGCAAGTCCTCCAAAATACCTTGCTACTCAATTGATCCATAGGCTCCTAAAGCCGATCCACTCCTCCAACCTGAGTGAGATATTCTGTACTTAACTACTATGACCCACTGCCAAAGAGCTTGTTTCTCAATGCCAAACTGCCACAACCATTTGGATGCAGGGCCTTGTTCATTGACTTGAGCGAGATGACTCCTAAGCCCCCTTGGGAGATGAGCCTGCTGATCCTTTGCCAACTTATTAAAGGGAATATGTAAGAGCCATCAGCGACATTCCAAAGAAATTTACAACGTGCTCTATTTATTTGCTTTTGGAATAATGTGGGCATTGAGAATAGCGAAAGGAAATATGTTGGGATACTGGAGAGGGTGCTCTCGATTAACGTCAACTTACCATCCTTTAAGAGGTACTGACCCTTCCATAAAAAAAGCTTTCTTTGCACCCATTCAATCACTGGCTCCCAAAGCTTCTTTGACTTGTATTTGGCGCCAAGGGGAAGCCCAAGATAAGAACCCAAAAGAATTTGGATTGAGAAACCAAGGATTTCCGCCAACTCTTCCAAGTCTTTAACCAGCCCAATTCCCATGATTGTTGTTTTCTTAAGTTTTGCCTTAAGGCCAGAGATGGTTTCGAACATAAACAAGATTCCTCTTAGGTTGCGAAGTTCCTCATCCTTTGCTTGCAAGAAGAACAAGTCGTCCGCATATTGAATGAGGGAAACTTGAGGACCTATCTCGATTGGGAAGCACCTGTTGATCAAACCATAGCTTTCCACCCTCTGCACCAGCTTGCAAAGCATCTCCATTTCAATATTGAAGAGGAGCGGGGATAAAGGGTCACCTTGTCGAATGCCCCTACTACTCCGGAAGAACTCTTCTAGGGGCCATTAATCATCAATGCAAAGGATGCTGAATATTTCAAATCTTAACCCAGTTGCACCACAACCTGCCGAATCCCATCATCAATAAAACATCTTCGAGGGATGCCAAACTTACATGGTCGTAAGCCTTTTCCATATGTACATGACATACCACTCTTGGATGCTTTGCATTTTGCCAATAGTTAATGCTTTCGTTGGTTAGTAGGGAACAGTCTAATATCTGACGATCACTCATAAAGGTGTGCTGGTTGGGGGAGATGAGCAGACCTGTCACTTTCTTCAGCTGATGAACTAAGACTTTGGCCAAGATTTTGTAAAAGCTCCCTAGCAAACTGATTGTGCAAAAGTCTTTTCGATCAGTAGCTCCATTTTTCTTCGGAATCTAGACCAGGAATGTGGCATTGAGGCCTTTGCAAAAGGACCCATTCTTGTGGAACTCCCTGAAGATGTTCATCACATCTTTACAAATTACCTCTAAGAACACCTTATAGAACTTAATGGGAAAGCTGTCTGGGCCCGGGGCCTTATCTTTTGGGAGACTTTTGATCATCCCCAGAATCTCCTCCTCAGAAAATGGCCTTTTCAACTAAACTTTTTCTTCCTAAGTGACCTTACTGAAATTTAGCCCTTCAAGATGAGGATGGGAGGTGAAGGGCTCCTCATACAATGACCGGTAGAAATCCGTGATAGTCGACGGGAGCAGGAGTATCACCAGTGATGTAATCCCACTTGCCTTGGCCTATGATCAACCAATGGGTTTATTGAGACCAAGACAGATAATTCGTCTCATCAAATTTTATTGTAGTAATTGGGGGCAAAAGAGTGATCATAGGACCCTACGGCCTGAAGTAACAACACTCGAGGAAGGAGTTGATTCATTCTTGCTGACCTCAGACTTAGGGGTAAAACTGCAGAAGTGATCTCCATTGTAATATGATGCTAACTCTACTAGTATTAAAAATAAACCATGCTAACTCTATTCATTATTCTCTCCCCTAATAGGTTTATGCTAACTCTTTTAATCTTAGAGGGGCAAAACTGCAGAAGTGATCTCCATTGTAATGTCATGCTACTCTATTATTAATAAAAATAAATCATGCTAACTCTATTCATTATTCTCTTCCTCTTGAAGGTTTATGATTACTTGTAAGGTTCATCTAATTTACCTGATGTATGATTATCTAGTTTGGTCATCCTAAGCATAGATCCCTTTCTAGCAATCATTGTTGGTTTTTGTATTTTCTGATGTACCGAAGTATTTCCGTTTCCTTAAGACAGCCATCATAGAAAATTTTCTCTTTATCACTTGTAGGCTGAAACAGAGCGCGAAGCAGGAGAGAACAAGGGCATCTCAGACAAACAGATTCGTCTAAAAATCCATTCACCAAATGTTCTTGATATCACGTTGGTGGATTTGCCTGGAATAACAAAGGTTCCAGTCGGTGACCAACCATCTGATATTGAGGCACGGATTAGAACGATGATATTATCATATATCAAGCATCCAAGTTGTTTAATTTTAGCGGTTACCCCAGCAAATGCAGATTTGGCGAATTCAGATGCACTTCAGATTGCTGGCACTGCTGATCCTGATGGTAAGTCTGCCAAAATGCTTTTATGAGTTGGTGTTGAATGTATACTCAGTTGACAAAGGCTTGGCACTCAATTCTAAATTTTTTACTTGTTTTGTTTGCAGGTTATCGGACTATTGGCGTTATTACGAAGGTGATCTATTTCTGGTTATTTTTATTTGCGGTATCTCAGCAACATTTTGCAAGCTGTTGTTAATTTCTGATGAGCCATATTTACATTATTCTTTTTGGTGTGGCCTCAGTTGGATATTATGGACAGAGGTACTGATGCTTGCAATTTTTTGCTCGGAAAAGTGATCCCCCTCCGACTTGGTTATGTGGGTGTTGTGAATCGTAGTCAAGAGGTAACCATGTTTCCCAACAACTGAAGTTAGCTTGTTGTCTTAGCATCATTTGATTTAGTAGTTGCAGGTAGGATGCAGCTAAGGCTGATGTTTTAGTTCAATTTTTTTAAAATAACATTCTGTGCTCATGGAATAGAGTTTGCAAACTTACTGTCTAGACTCTCATAATTTTGATCGTGTAGTGATGATTTCTTTTATATTCATTTAACTGGCTCTTATCAACACAAGATGTTCCATTGGAGATGTTTGAGACTATGCATGGTTTTTAGTCAGTGCTGATACTACAAAGCTGTTAAATTTGTAGATTGGGTGTTGGGGTGGGACAAATGTGTTTTCTTTTTGATGCAACAGCCCTACACTACTTGGAAAAGAAGTACCCTCTTTGGAAACCAAAGCCCAGATTTTCACAGGGAAGGAGAAAAGTGGACAAGTGTCCATGATAGTTGATGTTTTAGGGTCTTTTATTTTAATTTTAGTGTGTAATAAGGCTCTTAAAGGCCATAGGATATTTTGGTACTTATGTAGCCATAGCATGTAAACATTCACTTCTTATGAGTGTTTAGAGGGTATTTTGGTACTTATGTTATTTGTTTTAAGATTAAATAAAAGGGGGGGGGGGGATTAGTGCTGGTCATGCAAGTCACATAAAGGGGGTGTTTTAGGTACTTTAGCATAAATTTTATGAATAGGGTTTAAATACCCTAATCAGTGTAGCCGTGAGGCAGTTTTTTTGAAGTAAGAAATTTGTTTTTTAAAAACCCCGTGCGTGGGCTGGTATCCTTCTCCCCCTTCATGATTTCCCAAGGTAAGGGAAAACCTCTTGTTCTTCAATCTCCTTCACCCTATTCTTTCCCCCCTTCTCCTCTTATTCATATTAGTTATTTCTTCTTCTTCCATTCCCCCTTATTTCTTTTCTTAGCATCCTCCTTCTTTCTATCATCTTCTTTTTCAGAATTTTTCGGTAGTTTTCCATAACCCCCATTGAATCTTCTCACCACCACTCCCTAACCCTTACTCCTTTGACCAAATCCTACCCCTTGGGTGACCACCCTGGAAAAGTTTTCTCCCTCATAAGACATTCTCCTAATAAATAGGGGAAGCCATAAAGAGGGGCTGGCGGCACCTACTCTTTAGCAGAATTTTTGTGGGATTTTTTCATACTTTGGAGCAAGGCTTTTGGAAGAATTTCTGCACTTTTGTAGAGGTATCTGAGACTACTTTAAGAGGTAAGCACAACTCCTTGAAAGCTTGACCACGTTTATTTTGGTGTTTGATTTTGTGGGCTGCAAGTGAATTGCAAACTCCATTAAAGAACCTCCATAATTTGGGGATTTTCAAGGAAAAATAGCTAGAGGGCTTAAAAATTCTTGAAATTTTTACTAGAAGTCCCTGAATATCTGCAAGACATAACTCTAAAGTTTCAAAATTTTTAGACACTCGCCAGGGGTATTTTCGTAATTTTACAAACTTTCTGGAAAATTTCAGATTTGCCCCTTGACTGAAAATTCCAGAATTTTATTCCTAGGTTATTCTTTATTTATTTGAAGTTGTTCCGCATTTAGTTCCGCATCACTTTTATCTTGGGTTCCTAATGTAGGATATGTTTAGGAATGCAATTCTTGAATCAAGAGAATAATAAAAGTGAAAAGGTAGAATGTTCACCTCATGTGAGGGGTTAATAGAAAACTTGATATACCACACCAACTTCAACACAAACATGTTTTCTTTTCAAATATTCATTTTCAACTGATTTATTCATATGTGGCTGCTTCTTTAAATAGGCTTACAACGAAATAAAATAAAAATAAAATCCCTACATCTATGATATTAATTCCTAAACTTAAAAAAAAAGAAAGAGAATTCTACTAAATTAAAATACTTAACTAAAGAGACTTTACTTACTTGCAAGCAAGATACTTTGGACCTTACAAGATCTTAAACAATTAGAAACTTACCAAAATTGAAAACTTCCTAAAAATCCTAAACTTGATAGCCAAGTTTTCTAAAACATAAAACTTTTTAAAAACTTACTTTCCTAAAAATTAGAACTACTAAAACTTATGACTTTATCATAATTTTCCCAAATCACTTGGATTTGCGTAATCTTGGTCTTGTTAGAAAGGTAATGAATAGCCTATTTAATGTCACCAAAATCAAGCCAAAAAGTCAAGTTTTGACCATAAAAAAATTGGGTCTAAAGTGAAAAACGGGATTACAACTAAAAACCAAAAAAAAAAAAACTAAACTAACCATGACACTTAGGCTTTGTTACAAAATTACCATTAATTAATGCTTCCAAAGAGGACTACCCATGGTCTTCTAGCTTCTTCTTAACATGGTATGCTCTTGCATCAGATCCTTATGCAGTACCTCTTGTACTGCTGGCCTTTTGTTGTTGTGATGCAGCCAGTGGGATGAGCCTCATATACGTGCCTCCCCATAAGAGGACACGATTCAAGACATGTAATTAGGATTTTTTTTAGTTTAGGTGGGTTTTTCGTATTGTAATAAGGTCCTTTTGTGGGTAGTGGGGTTTTTGTAATTAATTTTGTTTTAGGGAGTCATGTGCATTAAGCAAAATTGCCAATTTTTAAGGGGATGTTTAGTGCACGATCAACCAATAAATTTGGCCTTTTTTGGACTTTAAATGAGCCAACTAAGGGGCCCACATGTGCTGCTGGTACAATCATGTTGGAGGTCTTTTTTATATTGTTGAAAGTCAAAGAAGGGGCCCACACACACAGTTGATTGAAAGCCCCATTAGTAGGATTTATCTAGGAGATTTTCAAGAATTCTAGTGGGGCCTAACTACCTTAGTCGACCACCAAGAGTTGTCCCAACATAGGAGTCTTTTTTTAGAAGGATTCTTTTAAGATTATATATTTTTTATTTTTGGAAGTTTTATGCCATTTGAAACAGCCTCTCCAGAAATGGGGGTAAGGTTGCGTATATCTTGCCCTCCCCAGACCCCGCTTTAGCGGGAGCCTCGTGCACTAGGTTGCCCTTTTTTATGCCATTCGGTGTTCTGTGTTTTGGTATTTGTTTTAGAATATGAAGTTTTATGTCATTCGCTTTGTTTTTAAAGAGTCCCAGTGGTAGGATTACTCGTAGCATGAGAGATTTTGAGGAATTTGTCATATTTGGTTGCCTTCGTGATAGTCCTATTTGTAACGCTAAATTAACGTAGACTAATGGGCAAGATAATCTTGTTATGAGCAGAGTGGACATATTCCTGGTTACGGGGGATTGGGAGGAGCTTTATCCATAATATTTTCAAGATGTCAAGTTGAAATTAACATCTGATCATTGGCCAGTGTTGTTGCAGACTTGTACTTGAAGTTTTGGTCTTAAGCCCTTTAGATTTGAAAACATGTTACATGTAGACTATTCACCCGTCCTTAAAAGATTTAGTGCATAGATGGTGGAATGAGTGTGATGTTGGTAGATGAGGAGGTTATTGTTTTATGCAGAAGCTTGTGTATGTCAGAGGTAAGCTTAAGGAGTGGAATAGAACATCCTTTGGTAATCTTAAATTGAATAAGGAGAAATTGACTGTGGAGCT
Organism: Platanus orientalis; assembly: GCA_025762735.1. NCBI lineage: Eukaryota > Viridiplantae > Streptophyta > Magnoliopsida > Proteales > Platanaceae > Platanus > Platanus orientalis. Next base: position 9,553 of record JAOXJP010260304.1, on the reverse strand, counting down.
ACTGGGTATTGACAAGCTTGTAGAAGGAGATATGGGAAACTTGGAGGAGCTCATATCTAAGAGAAAGGACGTTTTGGTTGACTTGGAAAGAAACATAAAAACTGAGGAAATCTTTTGGCATCAAAAGGCCAAAACCAAATGGCTCAAAAAAGGGGATGGAAATACGAAATTCTTCCATTAGTTGGCCAACAGGAGGAAAAGGAAAAATATGATATTGAGCATATTGGTGGATGGGAGGAGATCATGGGGTTTGAGGACATTGCAAACAAAGCCATTTCCTTCTATGAGAGGTTGTACAAGGAGAGGGGGGGGGTGGTAAACCAATTATTGAAAATCTTTTTGAAGCTCAGATCCCTATGGAATAGGTTGATGATCTCGAGAAACCGTTTTTGGATGAGGAAATTAAAAATGTTATATTTGGTATGGATGGTTCAAAGCGCTACGACCTAATGGTTTCTTTATGTTGTTCTACCAAGAATTTTGGGATGTTATCAAAGATGATTTAATGAAGGTCTTCTCCGAGTTCTTTGAGTGTGGTGCTACAAGTAAAGCCATGAGGTCCACTTCCCTTGTATTGGTTCCTAAAAAAATGGGGCTAGATCAATGGGGGACTACTGACCCATTAGTTTGGTGTGTAGCCCTTATAAAATCATCTCTAAGGTGCTATCTGCTTGAATTAGAGTTGTTATGGGAGGGATGGTCTCTTCCACCCAAATCACGTTTATCTAAGGTGGACAAATTATGGACAACATCCTGATTACCAATGAATGTGTGGATTCAATGAGGCGTAATAGGAGGGAAAGGTTGGTATGAAAGATTGATATTGAAAAGGCCTATGCTAGGGTGGATTGGGAATTCCTCTTCTGGGTTCTTCGGAAAAAAGGTTTTGGGAAGCGATGGATTTCCTGGATGAAAGGATATATCATGGAGTCTTATTTCTCGATTTTGGTGAATGGAACCTCTAAAAGTTTTTTCAAATCCACAAGGGGCCTTTGTCAAGGGGACCCGCTTTTTTCCTTTTCTCTTTTCCTTTGTAGCGAATGGTTTAAGTGTCATTCTCAGGAAGGCGGAACATGAATCTCTTATAGAGGGTTGTACCATTGGGGATGATAGGATTAAGGTCTCCTATCTTTAGTTAGTTGATGATACGATTCTATTCCTCAAGGCTTATAGGGACAACATTAGAAGGATGGAGTTGTGCATGAAGATCTTCGAAGTGATCTCAGGTGTGAAGGTGAACATGTTTAAGTCGTGTATGGTGGGTATTCTCGTATTGAGGAAAATAGGCTCTCTAGCCTAGCTGTAGTTATGGGGTGTAATGTGGGGAACTGGCCTATTCATTACCTGGGTATGCCACCATACAAGAGAACAAGGTTCAAAACTTGTGCAAAGTGTGGGTTTTTATTTAGTGTTTAAGGGTTGGGGTACCCATGTAATAAGGCTATTAATGATATGAGTATTTATGGGGGTTTTATTGCATGATGATATTTTGTAATATGGCCGAAAAGCCAAGGGTAGCTTAAGTATTTAATGGGTGGTCAACAACTATAGTAATTTGTCTTTCAGTGGGTTCAAAAAGTGAACATGTGGGGTCTACATCGACCTGGTTTACAGCTTTTCTAATAGGGAGAATTTTAGTAGCTTTTGATTTTAGAAAGTCAGGTTTTAGTAGTTTTGGGTTTGGGAAAGTCTTAGGTTGCAAGTAGTCTAGTTATTTAGGACTTTCTAATTTGGTCTCTTGCTATTTTCTTGTGTTTCTGATCCTATATATAGGCCACACGATTTGTAATTAGTTAGACATGGATTAATGAATTGAAAATTGGGGTTTCCCCTCTCTTCTATTGGTTGTAGCCATTAGAAACCTTAGGGTTGTAGCCCCAGTCTCATTTCTCTCCCAATCAGTTGTAGCTATTGGGTTTCTTTTCTTCTTTCTTCCTTCTTGATCATCTTGTTCTTGATTCCTTTTGCTTCTCCTTCCTTCTTTCTCAGTCTTTCTTTCTTTTATCTCTTCCCCTTATCCTATATCTCTGGTTCCCTCTCAAGGAGATTGAAACATCAAATGCGAAGCATAGTAGGTTGCTGGAGTTCAGTATTTGTCAGCATAAAACAAGGTATTCTTTGGGTTATAATTAAGTCAAAATCACCCTTCCATAATTAGGTTTTTTTGTGCTTTTCTTCAAGGCTTTTCTTCCCTTATTTGCTGACTATCTATCACTGTAAAGTCCTTTTAAATATCTTCTGATTCTGTTGAGTTTCCATCAAGCTCTTTAGCTAATCTACTAATATCTCTGCACCAACTTATTCTTTATATAATTTAACAGACCTAGATTTCTCTGTTTGACCTAAAATTTTGCATGCATATACATATTTAACATGTCTTTTAGCTTGTAAAATTTGGTGCCCATTTGACACCTTGTCAGGGGTATTTTGGTAATTTTACACTTGTTGCCTAAAATTTTCAGAATCTGACCCAACAGTATTCCCTCACCTATTTCTCCTTCATTCCTTATGAAATTTTGTATTTTGTTTCTTAACTATTTTTTCTAACTCTGCTAAGAGTTTGAGATTATTTGGCTAAACCTATATTCTGTTCTTAATCATCTAAGTTATGTCTTCTATTCCACAGCATATTTTGGGCCCACAGCAGCAGGAATTAAACAGCCTTTTAGCTGCCCTACATTAACTTTTGGTATTAGAGCTTTCATCCTGCATTATTTTTGGTATCAAAGCTTATCATCTTGCATCATTTTGGTATTAATGACAGGTTACAACTAATTCGTATCTAGTTGTTTTCCTATGTGGATCATTTTCAAAATATGTACTAGAATCACATAACCTTCCAAAGGTATGAAGCAGAGTTGGGAGTACAAATCAGAAGATCAAATCAGGTATGAGATCGCTAAAAGTGGAAGCGTAGATATCTTATGTTGACAAATCATATCTTAGCTACAACAAGTGGCTCTATCTGATTTAACAAAGAAGACGTGATCTCTTTCAACGAAGGTTGCATGATTTTGAGTTGTAATGACAAGAAGTGAGAATTTTTATATTTAATGAGATTATGGCTTTGAAGAGGAAGCTGGCTGAGTTAGATGAGAGCCCAGAGAAGAATTCCAAAGTCGACATTGATCAAATTCCTATCATTAAGGGGAAGAGTGGTGTCCCAAGTGTCTCATCATTTGATCTTAAGCCCAAGGTCAAGAACAAACACAAACCTTTGCCAAGGCGGGACAAACTTCCAGTCCGATCCAAGGCAAAGAAGCACTGAAAGCGAGCGGGGTTGTGCAAGGAGCCAAATTTAAGTCCTCCACTGCAGTTGTCACTTCTATTGCGAAGTCCAGATGGGTCATCAATTGGAAATTGTGATGGATTTTGGCCAGTTCTAAATTCGAGGGTGAATTTCTTCCCACCCCAAGAGAATGATGTGGACAACCTAAAGAGGCTCTTGTATGTTCTTCCACACAAGAGAGCAAGGTTCAAGATTTCTGCTAAGTGTGGGTTTTTGTTAAGAGTTTAAGGACTAGGGTACTCATGTAATAAGGCTATTAATGCCATGGGTATTTAGGGGTTTTTATTGCATGAGGGTATTTTGTAATAAGGCCTAAAAGCCAATGGTAGTTTTGGCATTTTATGGGTGGTCGACAGTTATGGTAATTTGTCATTTAGTGGGTCTAAAAGGTCAACATGTGGGGCCTTGCCTACATCAAGTTGGTCGATAGCTCTTATAATAGGGAGAATTTTAGTAGCTTTTGTTTTTAGAAAGTCATTGGTTTTAGTAGTTTTGGGTTTAGGATAGTCCTAGGTAGCAAGTAGTCTAGTTATTTAGGACTTTCTAATTTGTTCTCTTGCTATTTTCTTGTGTTTGTGAGCCTATATATAGGGCCACACGATTTGTAATCAATTAGACATGGATTAATGAATTGAAAATTGGGTTTTCCTCTCTCTTCTATTGGTTGTAGCCATTAGAAACCCTAGAGATGTAGCCCTAGTCTCCTTTCCCACCCAATTGGTTGTAGCTGTTGGGTTTCTTCCCTTCTTTCCCCTCTTCTACTTCCTTCTTCCTTCTTGATCATCATCTTCTTGATTCTCTTCTCCTTCCTTGTTTCTTAGTCTTTCTTTCTTTTCTCTCTATTCTTCTTATCCTATACCTACGGTTCCCTCTCAAGGAGATTGAAACATCAACTTGAAGCATAGAAGGTGTTGGAGTTCGGAATCTGTCAGCGTAAATCAAGGCATTCTTTAGGTTATAATTAAATCAAAATTGCTCCCTCTATAATTAGGGGTTTTTGTGCTTTTCTTCAAGGGTTGTCTTCCCTTATTTGCTGACTATCTATCACCCTAAAGTCCTTTTTAATATCTTCTGATTTTGTTGATTTTCCATCTGGGTCTTTAGTCTAGTCTGATGGAATCTCTTTACCAGCCTATTTTTTTAATATAATTTCATAGACCTAAGCTTCTCTGTTTGACCTAAAATTTTGCATGCATATACATATGTTACTTTGGTACCCATCAAACACCTTGTCAGGGGTATTTTGCTAATTTCACATTGCTGCCTAGATTTTCTAGAATCTGCCCAGTGGTATTCCCTCACCGATTTCTCCTCCTTTTTCTTCTCCAATCCCTATGAAATTCTGTATTCTGTTTCTTAGCTCTTTTCTTTAACTCCTAAGAATTTGAGGTTATTTGACTAAACCTATATAATGTTCTTGAGCATCTAAATTCGTTCTTCACTTCTACAACATATCTTGGGCCCACAACAGCAGGATTAAACAGCCTCTAGGATGTCCTACATTAACTTTTGGTATCAGAGCTTTCATCCTACATCATTGTTGGTATCAGAGCTTATCACCCTTCATAAAAAACCTAGTCCTATTAGGAGCTGTCAACCAGCCCAAAATAGGGGAACCACACAGACTTTTGACTCATAAAAAGACAATAAAACTAGGCTGGTGACTATCATTGAGTTACCTAAACTACCCTTGGCTTTTAGTCTTACTACAAAAATACCATTTGCATAAAAAAAATCCAAACTAACCATGGTCTTAATAGCCTAATTATATTGATGTTCCTAGCCTTTAACTACCCTAAACAACCTACACATTGCACAAGTTTTGAACCTTGCTCTCTTGTGTAGAGGAACGTACAAGAGCCTCTTTATGTTGTCCGCATCACCTATCGATAAGTGTGCTCTTTCTCCTCTTCTAGGCTTTATGGGGATTTTGGTTTTGAGAAGAGTTTGAGAGAGGTTAGATTTGGAGAGATCGAGTCCCTACTTGAGACCCTCCAAGATGTATTTATATCTCAGGATTGTTGGGCATGGTCTCTTGACACTAGTGGGGAGTCCTTCTCAAAATCATCTTTTCAGTAGTCTTATCTTCCCAAATTCCTTTGCATTTTCTTCTAAAGTTCTCTAGAAAGTTTCTGTCCTACCTAAACTTTTGGTTAGGGAATCAGTCACCAAAGGTGAATCATTTTAACATGCTTTAGGGGAGGCGGAAAGATAGGCATTTCTCCCCCATTTGTGTGTGTGATGTGTCCTGCAAATGGGGAGTTACTTGATTACTTGTTTATCCACTCAATTTGTGATGAGAGTTAAGGTCTACTTCCTTAATATTCAGTGATATTCTCAAATTTGTGTGGGGTTTGTACTTTGCTTATGGTTCAAACTTTTGTGGGGATGTGTTCTAGTGGTTAGCTTCTAGAGCATGTGGGAGGAGAAAAATAGTTGGATTTTTCTTGACAATATGGTCCATCCCAGAGATCATTGATGATTACCATTAGAGCAATGCATTGGGCTTTTACAATTGACATCTTAAGAGCCACTTCAGTTGATTCCATCATCAGAGACTGAACTGAGGTGATCATGATATCTTCTTCTTCATTTTATTTTTATTTATGTATTTATTTATTTCTTTTTTGGATATTTTTTGATGTGTGCTTCTTGGGGAATCCGAGTTATCTTTAAAGACAACTTAGGATCTATGATTAGGGTCTACACTAGCCCTATAGGTGAGAACAATTCAATGTGGGCGGAGATCAAATTATTAGTGTTTGGGCTCGGATAGGCATTGTCCCTTGGTTTTCAGGAGTTGGTGGTGAAGTGTGTTTAAATCATATTTATTGGATGGCTCACATCAGGTAGGAAAGGTCTTTAGAGGCTATCTCGCTTCATTCAACAGGCCTGGAGATTGGCATACCTTTAGACACCTTATTCTTATGGATGCCTAGATTGGAAAATCCTTGTGGGATGACTAGCTAAACAAGGTGTTCATTGATCAGCTATGTTTGTTGGGAAATATCCTATATATATATATATTGATAATTAACCAGAACTTATTGAAAAGAGAGGGAAAAACTAAAATACAACAACAAAGGGGGAGGAGGCCCAACAAAGGGGAAATATCCTTCGATAGACAACTATCACAAAACAAAGAAGACACAACCCCCCTATTAGCCAACCAATCAGCCAACTCATTTTGGCCCTATTAACATGAGAAAGAACAACAGATAACCCTAACAACAAGCTCCTGAGTCTCATGAATCATAGACAATAAACACCACACCATTGCTTTTATCCAAACCCTAACTAATGACTACAAAGGAATCCCACTCTACAAGGCAATCAAAGATGTCCATCCGCTTCAATTCCCACAGCTCCATGAGGAGACTCATTGCCTTTGCCTTAATAAAATCACAGTCCCCCAACGGACCGCAAAGGACACAAATTACCTTGCTAGAGTGATCCCGAAGCACACAACCAAAACTGGGTTAACCAGGATTATCTTTTTATGCACCATCAAAGTTAAGCTTGAGACACCCTAAAGGGGGCGAGGACTAGGACAACACCACTTTTGATATCTTAGAATGGGCTTGGTATAATGCAGAAGCCTAGTCATGGATGATGAGTGAAAGAGGAAACTCTTTGAAATCCTTAGACAACAAAACCCAACCACCGACTTCTCTGATGATGGAGTCAAGCACATCATTAGAAGATCTTGATTTGCCTTCAAAGATTTTGAGATTTCTGATGTAGTACAAAAGGAAGATACCAAAAATTGATGTGGAATAATTCCCAAGGCCTTAAATAATTGAAAATAAAATATGCGGAATCAAAATAAATCAAGAACTGGATTTAAATTCACAAATAGCCAAGACATCAGAGAATTAAAAAAACAAGAGGTTAGGATGCAAAAGAATATGAGAAAATAGAAGAAAAGACTCCAAAAGGGTATTTTTGTAAATTTGGACAAAATCCTAAAATTATCAAAATGCCCCTCTGATGCATTAAAAAATTCTGAAAATTTTATGGTTGTTTCTGATGTGTTTTAAGGTTCTATAGTTAAAATTTCATAAAATTTCGATAAGATTCGATGGGTCAAATCAAAGAATTTCATAAAAAGTAAAGGTTCTTTAATGGAGGTTTCAAGAGAAGGAAGAAAAAGAAGAAAATGGATAGAAAAAGAGAGAAGAATAAGAAACTTAGAGAAAGTAAAAAGAGAAAAGATAGGAGAGATACATTGGAGAAAGATGGAGGGTGAGCTGGATACTCACAAGTGTACTAGGGTGCTACAACCCACATGGAGAGAAAATGGGAGTTTAGGAGATAGCATCAACCCTTAGAAAGGAGAACATGGTTACAGCTACACCTTGGGAACACCCAAATCTTCAAACAAACTTATTTATTCTTCACTATCAAATTATGAGGGATGGGTTGTCTTTAAAAAGGCTTACAACCTTAAACAATTGAAAACTTGCTAAAATCCTAAACTTGCTGGTCAAATTTTCTAAAACATAAAAAAATTATAAAAACTTACTTTCCTAAAATTAAAACTACTAAAACTTAAGAATTCCTAAAAAAACGCTATTCCTGTTTTTTTTCCCCCAATAAATAAGGCAAAATTTTATTAAGAGAAACCAAAAGAGAGTTGTGCATGAGAGTTACAAGACCCCGTAGGACCTCCCTGACTAAAACACTATAGCATCCCACCCGAACACCCAATCACTAAATTTAAAGTTAGAAAAAACAAGGACTGTACAACTCTAAGAAAAAAGGATGGGAACTATCTTATCTACAGTAGTCTCCACTGATAGGAATTGGTTTTCGAAGATCCTCAAATTTCTTTCCCCCCACAGACACCAGCCACCGAAAATGGCAACCACCTCCAAATCACCTTCCCTCTCTGCGAGAAACCATCTCCTTTAGAATGACTCTATTCCCATATAAGCGCTTGCATTGAGGGAGACTCCACCCACAAATGTTGAACATGTTCCAACATCAACCCTACACCACAAAAGCATACTTACAATACAAGAACAAATGATCACACGACGACTCCTCAAAACACAGGTAGCATTGATTCGCTAACAGAATTCCTCTTGCTTGAAGTAAGTCCTGAGTAGGAGGCTTTTCGAAGAATAAGACCCACATGAAGAAAGCTACCTTAGATGAAACCTTAGACTTCCTCAAGAAATCTGAAGGACAACAAGTGCCTCCATTAGGGATTGGAGCTTATAAAAAGAAGACACTGAAAAGTTCTTGCTAAAGTCCCCCATCCAAACCTATTGGTCTTCAATAGAGCTGTTCAACCTCATACTTTTAATGGTTCGCATCAGGGCAGCCACCTCCCTATCTCCCAATCATTCAACCTTCGTCTTAAATGCAATTGCCAACTTGAGATTCCGTTCGCATGATTAAAATGATCCTTTACAGAGCCATCTTTTTTACCTGCAAGCTGATATATTGTTCGGAAATCCGATTCCAAAGTTCTATCACCACACCAAACATCTTTCCAAAATTTCATCGTATCGCCTCTGCCCACTCTAAGGTTGATTTTATAGCGGAAGGATCTGCCCACTCTAAGGCTGATTTTATAGCGGAAGGATTCACACACCTTGTAAATCTCCTTCCGCAGTCCACACCCATACGCTTCTAGTGGCATCCTACTATCCCACCCCATACCACTCGTCCCATACTTTACTACAATTACCTTGCACCACAACCTATCATTTTTAGTAGAAAACCTCCACAACCACTTCCTTAGGAGTGCTCTATTCATAACCCACGTTGACTGCATTCCCAGCCCCCTTTATTCCAACTAGGGATGCAGATGAGCTGGATTCGATATGGATAGTAGTACATCCGAATTCGGCTCATTTATTTTTCATGTACATCCGAATTCGATTATTATCTGAGCAGATATTTGAAAAGCATGTCCGAATTCAAAATTGTTAAGTTTATCAAATATCGGATAATAATCGGATATATTCGATTATTATAAACGGATATCGGATATAATCAGATATTCGGTTAACAAATATCTGATTATTATAAGCTATCTGAATATCTGTTTGATATGTCAAAATCTGCCGAAATGGTTCTAAAAGCTATCTTTAGGGATTCTGAATGGAATCCAAGTGAAAAAAAAGTTTGATTCTTTCCAACTTTATCTGGTGCTTTTCTGAGACTGGAAAGAAAATTTTAAAAAATAAAAGTAAAAATTATTCATTCAGATGTCTCTCAGGAATCCATATACAATACCACCAAAAGTAACTG
>JAOXJP010260294.1:0-21082 GCA_025762735.1 Platanus orientalis | reverse complement strand
GGGTGGACCAGGGTGCCTAACACCTTCCCTGGTCCATAATTGAACCACTTACCCAGAATCCCTGAGTCGACCAGTTTGAAATGGAGTCAGACATTTTAAAAGAATTTTAAAATAAAATTATTTTGTTTTCCAAACAAAGATGTCCAGTCACATCTTTAAAAAGACTGGTGGCAACTCCAAACCATCGTGGGTTAAGCCCACGATGAGTGGATCACTTTTCTAAAAAGTTCACCCGTCGTGCAAAAAACCAAGGCCTACAGTTACAATTTGTTTAGTTTGTTGAGTGGTTAGTATTAGAAAATTTTGATGGTTAGATCTTATCTTTGACTTATCTTATCTCCTTAGAAATTGTATTTAAGGAGAGGTTGTAATTGAATTAAGGTATCGATGAGTCTTTTAGTCTATGGAGGTTTGGCTCCTTCGAAGAAACCTATTTATCTTTTCTTTATTTTTTTATCTTCTTTTTATCTAAATAAATTTCAAGTACATTACAACTCTCCAAGAGAAAAGTTAAGGTTTCAAATTCCAATCCCATAGGCTAGAATTCTATTCAATGGATTGCATTGATGTCTGCAAGGAACCTCATTATTTCAAAGAAATCACCAAGTTTCAGAGTATTTGAAATTTATCCACTATGAGGCTGATGTGAAGCTAGCCCTCACAATCCTCAAGTTAGTTGGCTATGTCAACGATGTTTGAGTTCATATATGGATGAGAGAGGTGATATGCTTTCTTTTTGTCCCTTTGTGGTTACATTACTATCTTAGTATAGGCTGTAGACATTAGACTTTAAATTTACCAACAAAAAGTAGATAGGAAAGAGAGGTTAGGTACATAGAAATGAAAGGTTTGCCAAACTATACGTATACAACTTTATAAAACTAACTCTACCATTAAATATGTGACTATCTTAAAGCTACTTCTAAAATAAATAAATAAATATTGTAGAAAATGACCCACTAACTGCTGAAAGTCATCAAGATAGTCACTTATTCTGCATCTTCATAATATGTCAAATTCCTTCAACCGTGTTTGCATTGCAGGACAAGGAACTTGATTGATTTGAGGCTTAAGGTCTAATAATTTAGTATGTTTTTGTCTTCTAATAATAGAATTCAATGTAAAAAAAAGTTGTTCCCATGTGTTGATTAGTGAGGGTTCACCCTTTTATGTATTAAAAAAATACAGGTGCAACAAAATGCATGCATTTATTGATCAATTAACAAGCAATTAGTGTGACCCCATGTAGATTCTCTTGCTATTCTCTCCAATATAATGCTATCCTAGAAGATTGCTAACAATTTAGTCACTCAATTTAATTAATCTATGATGCATGGCCATGCTTAAGGGAACTTCCTACAAGGGAATTGATTTTTTATATTACTTTATTTTTATTAAAATAGATGGGGCTAGTTTAATATAAACATAACTTGTTAAAATGTTTTTCTTCTTTCATAGATGTGATGTCATGATGAAGGGGCCAAGGTCTTTAGTTGAATGCTTTGTCTTTGAGTAGGATTTGAATCCTTATCTTCTTGTAAAGAAAATCTTCTAGCTTATATTACATGTTTTAAATAGTCACCTACCTAACTTCCTAGCTAAATCCTATTAGCCTAGAAGTTCAAAAACTGTTATTTCTTCCTACTAGGAAACAAGCATTGCAAATTGGAGCCTAGAATCTTTGGATGTATTGGATTCTTATCGAAGAAATGGGCGTAAAAAAACATATATCCTCTTAGGAATGGTTGACTACAACAATCATAAACTATTTGAGGCACAAATATTTAAATACATCATCAATGGGTTTGTTAGAGGAACAAGGGCTCCAAACTTTATCCAATTATTGCTTCTTTAAAAAATCTTTAAATTATCAATGTTTTTTTCTTTTCTTTTTCTGAATCAAGTAGATTTAATGTAGATACCAATAAGATATATTAATATATACAATACTTATATTAAAAGTTAAGCAGAAATAGATAAACATGGTTTGCCACTAGTAATTGATCTCTTATTAAGAGGCTTATAATTTTCCAGATTTCCATTGGAAATCTACACCATTTTAAGATCACTTTGTATATGCACTATCGACACAAATTTCGTACTTGGAATAAACACAAAAAGTGAGGAAAAATTATAATTATTGAAAAAAAAAAATGGAAACAGCTCTCTTTGGTAACACTCTTTACATGAGCGTAGACCATTGATTGACAATCGGCATTGAAGATGAGGGTTTAACAGTGTATTTCTTTTATTCAGATGTGTTGCTGTAGCTTTCTCTTCAATCAAGACTTCAAGCTTTATCGAAAATGAAGAATATATTGTACTCTTGCACCCAGGGTTGTGTGTGGCATATTTCTAAGACCACGAGATGTGTTCTTCTATCTAGCAACGAATTGTAGTTAAGGAAGAGAATGGAAAGAATGCCATGGTGCTTCAAGCAAGTGGAAGACCTTTGCGATGCTCTATAACTTTGGAGTTTTGTCTTTTTTCTAGGGCTTTCTTTTAGTTGAAGTCTTTAGAAGCCCTCCCCTTTAATGTATGAGAGAGTATTTATAGACTTTTGAGATATGCTGGTCTTTATTGAATTTTATTTACCTTATTGGTCTTGAATTTGGTTGTAGTTTTTCTGTTTAAAGAATATACAACCTAAGAAATTTTTATATTCCTTTATTGGCACATCTTCCCTTATTTTTCCAGGAAAATCAATTTGGTAGGTATTCCTTCATGTGGAGCCTACATAGGCTTTGTCTTGGACTTTAGGCCTATTAATGGGTTGAACAAGTGGAGTGAGTGGTTTTCGGGTTAAAGTTTACAAACCAGAACTTTGGCCTAATGGGTCAGTCCCTTTAGTTGGGCCTAATTTGTAATTTGAGATCCATCTATAACCTTAAAGACTTTTGTGTAGATTTGTGAGAGTGTAAACCCTTGTTTGTAATTTTTACAAATTTTAGGTGACTACAAATGCCCCCTCAAGGATGTGGTGACGAAAGCATGGGTGACAGGTGATTCTGACGCATCCTTGATCCTTGTAGTACTAAGAACCCGAGTGATGTCAGTGACGGCAAGTCTATTTCTTGACACTCATTTTTCTTTTTCTTCTTTCCTTTTTTTTTCTTGACTCAGTCCAATGGAAGGTGTTTGGGATTCACCTTTCGAGAATAGCACATGAACTCACAATTTCATATGTTCTTTGGTCATGGAAATGTCATTGATGACGTCTTGACCACGTGATTTGGTTAATTCTTCACAGTGAGTTGGCTAATTCTCCACTTGAGCACTACACTAAAAAGCTAGGGGAGCATCTTCTGGCATAGTAAGAATGGCAACAATGATGACATTAGCTATTGTTTTGAACTTGTTGGTGGGATTTTTTATTTTTCCTTATCTATCCTAAACAAACAAATTTGTAATTACCTCAACTAAAAGGACTTTAACTCACCGTCGGAAAGAAATAGATAAAAATAAATTTAATAACTTTAACTTATAAGAAATTACAAGATAAATGTCTTACTTGATTTGATTAGAATCATTGCTCATTCTCAGATACTCTCTTCCTCAACAGTAAGCAATTTGAGCACAAGTCAAACAATTACAGACTAAAAACTATTGATTATAGCTACTGAACTATGCTATAGATGCTAAGTTACTTCTACTCCTATTCCTAGATAAGAAATTTGATTGATTGGTTGAGGATCATTTCTTTGTCTGTTCATGTGCAATTTATATCACCTCAATCAGTTACGGAAGTTTTCCTTTAATTTTATGATCCTATTGTTGGATGTGAAGGTAAGACTCATCATGCTCCTACTTTCTAATTCTTCAACTCACGATCTTCCCATGTTTGTAGTCGTAACGGTTGAAACACAAGTCAATGATCTATCATGGTTCTCACCTTTCATCTTCCCACCTTTGTTACTCTTTGTGTCACCTTACTATAGACCACATTAAAAGTTAGTGGGATCGACGTGCCACCCTTTCTTTGGTTATTTTCAAAATAGGGTAAACAAATGCCCCCTTGCATGTGTCTACTTTGAATCTTAATTAGATACGTGTTCCATGCACCATCAAACAGTCAAGTTTTCTCCTTATTCCTTTAAAACACCATTTTCTATTCGAAGAACGCTACCTTGCCGATTCAAAATTTTCTTGTTCTTTGCCAGCCTTTGATTTCTTTGTATGGCTCAAGTAAAGAAAACCTCTCCCATCGATGTTAATGAGGTAGAAGAAACTCCTTTAACTTCTCCTTCAAATTCTAATGATAAAGATCCGTCCACCATGGCAACACAATAAAAGTCAATTAATGCCGCCCCTAACTGGGTTGAAGAAAGTAAAGAAACAAGGGCCCTTGTTGTGACACCCTTCATAGTTATTTGTACTGTTAATGATGGCTCTTCATCTTCTACCTCTAGTCGCTTGCTTGAATTCACACTGGGTTCAGCTTTTCTTACTGCAGCTCACCCATACCTGCCTTTTATTTTCTTGACGATGAGATGGGTTAGCCTCCATTCCAAAAAGACACTATCAGTTGGGGCCATTAGTCCAAACCGATATCCATTGGCTCCTGGTGCAAGCCAATAAAGATTTGTTGATGTGGGTATTAAGGATGCATAAAGCCCCCAAAATTTGATGGGATAAGTTAGGTATCACAGAACCTATCCTAGCTTCTCATTGTGACACCCATTTTAATTAGTCAATCATTGCATCATTTACAGTATCTTGGTCTTTCATTACTAATGGTTTTTAACTGCCCAAGGGATTACATGACTGTTACTGTTGCAGATTTAATCCACTTGCTCAACCTCTTTGCAAATGGGGAGATTCTTCATTTGGACTTTGATGAGCCTATTGTCAGTCAACTCAATTGTCCTACAGACCCCTTGAGTCTTGCCTATTGTCAATCAACCTTCTATATTTATTGGATTTGAAAATTTCTCATAGTAATTCTCTTAAAGTGTATCGTCATAAGTTATCTCTCTATCGTTGTGGCCTTAGCCAATGGATGAAGACTAGCTTTAGCCACTTTTGTGTCAGTTACCCTTTACCATTGCTTGTATGCTCTAACTAGAAAACATTTCTCCACTTTAGTCAATGGTCCCCTGTGGCTTCTCCAAATTTAGATTTATGCCTATTTTAATTTCTTGGCTTCTTCTCCCCGCAACTATCAATCTCTATTTCCCTTGGGTTATGCCTAATTTTGGCTTGAAGCTCACTATCCAAAAGATTCCTCTTCCTCCTTCAGTACCATCAACACCATAATAGACCCCATAGGACTAAGCTAAACCATCAATTCATGCCTTTTCTAACAAGAAGTTTTGATCTGATGAATATTGATTGTGAGTTTTTACTGTTGATCAATCTAACTCATGAGCTTGTCATAGTTGGGGAAGTTGTTTGATGGTTCGAGATTTTATTATTGTCGAAGAAAAGACCTCTGGGACAAAAGTCTATTGTCCCAACTTAGTAGCTCACCAATTTAGTTTGGTCTAGTTGATTCTTACACCTCCAACATGGACTCATAACTCTCCTTGGCACTCTCGAGATTCCTTTAAAAAAATGACCTCACTAAGCTAGCTAAATGCACTTTGAAGAAGATTAACAAGTTTGACTTTAATGCCTTCCAGGAGAATCCCCAGTCTTCAACATTCTACGATACTTGGTGGTCAACCCTTATTCAGTCCACCAAAAATTTGGTGAAGTCGATTCTGAACAGGATGTGCCCCATCTTTGAACTCATACCGGTAGGTAAACTGTACTCTCAAATAATTTTCCACTAGCTCATTTTCTTTTCTTATATTGTTAATCGATCTGCATTTTTCATGCAAATGTTGTTAAGCGCATCTTGGTGGACCTAGTCATCAAGTTGTTGCTCAAAAAATTCCTTCATTGCTTTCTCCTAATGAGCCCATTATGAACGATTTCCATGAGTGGTCCTTGAACCGCTAGAAAGAAAATGCAAAATAATTGAGCAGGATGTAGAAGAACCCAAACCAATTACTTCAACGCTTTGTTAGATGGTGGACCATTAGCAAGCAGCTATTACTTTAGTCAAGATCAAAGTCAAAGAATGGGGTTAAAGACAAAAAAACTAGTGAACTATTGCAGAGCTATAGCACTTTTGAGAATCGGAAGAAGAGAAGTTGAAAATGCAAACGAACCTTGAATTACTAAGGGAAGAGGAGCATAAATAGGACAACAAGGTGAAAAAGAAATTAGAAGAAAATTTTCCTAAGATAGCTCCGGAGGCTGGAGTGAAGAAAATTCATAGAGAAGAGAAACAATAAGAAGCATAGAAAGAAAAACAAAGACAATTAGAAAGGATAAAGATAGCCACGGGGGCTGAGCTAAAAAGAAAATCTGAGGAGAATAAAAAAGGAAGAAAGAAAAAAAGAAGCCTTGAGGAAGAGATAAGAAGGAAGACAAAAAGAGACTTTAAGAAGAAATCAAAAAAGAAGCAAAGAAAGGGGAAGCCAAAAAGAAGATTCAGGAGGAAGCAAGAAAAGTAAACAAAAGTCAAAAAGGACATCAAGGAAGAAATGAGGAAAGAAAAAGGAATCCACAAGAAAAAAAAGGAAAACATAAAAATGTCGGAAAAGGAAAAGGAAGACAAGGAAAAAGAAGTAGACTCTTTCATGTACTTTTGCCATAACTCATTTTGCCCCGTTGATTCCAATGCATTTAGTAATAGGCCATCTACACCGCTTTTGAATAATTATATCTGACCATCAATCATGACATACTTTCTTGCCTTAAGTTTGATGGCATTATTGGTAGTCTGATTTGAGTTCTATAAGTACTGGATTATGGGGTATCCCCAATCACTAGGGTCCAAATCGATATGTTGAACTTCAGGGGTAAATTGCTCATTGAGCATAGTAGGGATATGTGTTGCATAGAGCTTAAGCTGGTTGCTAATTGTTTTATCTTTAATCTTGTACCCTGAAGAAACCCGTGCCACATCGTTGGCTTCTTGATTCAGTTCTTGAAGAATATGTTTCATGTTAACTTCATCAAATTCCTTCAACAACTGAATTGTGAATGCTAGATATGGAGTCAATGAAGGACTAGTGCATTTATATTCGCCAGTCACTTGTCAAACTACCAATTGCGATTCTCCATACATCTTGACAGTTGATACCCTAAGTTCCTTAAAAATTTCAATCCCTCGAATTAGGGCTTCATACACAACCCAGTTGTTTTAGTAGTCACACTCAATATTGAAAGCCAACTTAGTATCATTCTATGAGGGGATTGAATCACAACTCTTGTCCCTACACCTTGGCCAATTCAAGATCCATCAAAGTACAACTTCCAAGGGGTCAAGCTAATATTTGTTGTTGCCATGTCAGTGACTATATCCCAAAGGGATGATCCTCCAAAAATTCTTCCAAGGCTTGACCTTTAACATCCTTTTATGGCACATATATGAGGTTGAACTCGATGAGAGCCAAGCTCCATTTCCCCATTCTTCCTCAATGAATAGGCCTAGATAACATGTACTTTATCACATCAGTTTGTGCGATCACATATGCCACATGAGATAGTAAATAATTCCTTAACTTAACTACAGTAAAGTATAATGCTAAACAAATTTTTTTCATTGAATTATAATTACATTCAGCCTTTTGTAATAACCTACTTAAGTAAAATATATCTTGTTTATGACCCTTCTCATTGTCTTGATCCAGTAAGCTAGCTATTAATCTGTTGTATCAGATATGTACAACTTTAGGGGCTTCCCATTCTTTGATGGAGTTAACACTGGAGGGCTTGATAGATACTCTGTTAGCCTCTCGAGGCCTGGTAGTTCTCTTCGTTCCACACAAATTATTCATTGGATATTAATTAAAGCAAGGGTGAGAAGACCTTTGTCTTTCCTACAACATTAGAGATAAGCCTTCGTAAAAAGTTTACTTTCCCCAAGAATCTTTGTAACTCTTTCTTAGTCGAGGGACACTTAGCCTAAATGATGGCCTTAGCCTTATTTTAGTCTATCATGATGCCATGACTATATACTAGGAAACCAATAAAATTTCCTGCACTTACTCTGAATGCGCACTTTAAAGGATTCATCTTGAGTTGATGCCTCCTCATCCTAATAAACCCCATCTCGATGTCTAGCATATGGCTTTCAAAATCATGAGATTTATTTACCACGACATCGATGTATATTTCCATGAACTAACCTATTATGTCATGAAAAATCAAGTTCATGGCTCGCTAGTATGTAGCACCAGCATTTTTAAGCCAAAATGGCATGACCAACCATTCAAATGTCCTAAAAATCCACTTGACATACCGGGCAGGCCAAGTAAATCGAGCCAAGAATAGTCTTTTGATTTCCTCTTTAATCTTCAGAGTGACTTCGACTATCATTCTTCATGGAGGTTGTTGAAAGGGAAAGTACCATTCCATAATGGGAAGTTGATTTTCCACCAGTTGCCTCTTTAAAACGGGCAACTTTGAATACTCCCACATGAAGCAGTCCTTAGACTAAAGAAGGATCTTCTTCATTTTCTTGAACTCTTGTGGCTATAGGGAGCCACTAATATAAGCTATCCTTGATAGCTCAGTGGTACCAAGGTTCACTTCTTATAAAGGATCTTGCACTTCAGCCTTTAGGTTGTCAAGCTTGGCTAGTGCGGTTCCCAATTCTTCCAGACCAATTGCATCTTATCCAAGTGTATTCCAAGTGGTAGCATACTTGGTAAAGTACATTTAAACTTTTCTTTCTATTAGATATCCCGATAGTCTTTTCATGATCATTTGGATGGCCTTTTCGCATCCCAGAGATAAGTGATCACTTATCATCTGAACAGTTCTCGAATGGGCTCTTTTCTGGTGACCCATCTAATAGGCAGGGCTTAGCTAGCTCCTTGCACATTTCTTCGAATCCCTCGATTAGTAAGGATCATCCTTGAACACTGACACCTCAATGGGTTTCCCTTCTTCATTTCTGTCCAACAATTTCATAATTTCAACATTGTCATTATACAACTGGGACTCAATGTTGTTGGTAGAAGACATGAATAAGAAGTTGATGTATGGAAGAAGGGAAGCACCAATTCGAGTGAATCCAATCTCTTCCTAGAAGAACATTGTAACTCAACAAAATATCCACCATGAAAAAGGCAGAAACAACCACCTTACTACCAACCTTTAACTCAACGAAGAACACCCATTTGATTCTAGTGGCATTGCTTAAAAACTCATAGATAGAAATGTTTGTGGGGACCATATCGTTATCTGTCTTTGATAGTTTTCTGAGCATGGATCACAGCAACCCCATTGTCTACCAACACTTGATTCATAGGTCTGCCTTCCATACAAACTTTTTTATATAGTGGTTTTAAGTGTTGTGTCATATTTTTAAAGGGTTGTTAAAGGTGACCTTACCTAATTCCTATTTGGCTCTACCGTAACTCTCTAACTCAAGTTCATCACATTCCTCAATCTCGAAAGTTGTTAGGCTTTCTTCTGATGAATCTACAATATCCTTCTCCACTTCATGGGCCTAATAGCTTCATGCTCTGAACTCGGTAGGAAGCATTAGGACAACGTTGTAGTCTACCATCTTCTCTTGCATACTTCTGAACCTCATGGGGACCATCCCCATATCGGACTCGTGTATTCAATGGTGTGGATGTGTATTTCGTGAGGGACTCAAATGGGGTGAACAATTTGAGAAGGAGTCCTTCATCAACACACAATCCCTCAAGATCGAAGTCCCACTCATAGTTACTTTGAGCTTTGTCATCAACCTAAGGCTATGGAACCTCTGCTTGTGCTTTTGGCTCCTGGGGAACCTCAATCTTGGGTGGTTGCATTGCGTTGACCTCCATACTACTTGTTTCTGCCTAGGTTGTCTTTTGTTTCGTTGGCTTACTCTTCACCCTACCAATCAAGACTTGGATCACCCTTGGCACCTGATTGCCATTCACGTCTAGCATACAGAAGTGCCCTCTTTCTAGATTTCTATGATCCTAATTTTCCTCACTAAGGTCGACATGAATTTTTCTTCCTTATTCAACCTCTCGACTAGTTTGATTCTCCTTGGGAGTCCTAGACCTCCTTAGAGTTCACGTCGAGCTCTTCCCCCCATGACTTATGCATTTGTTCCTTCTAGTTCAGAGCTTGTTGTCATAGCCACCTCTATTTTTGAGTCTAGGTCATGTTCAGGAAATCAAAGTTATGAACATCTTTAAACCACCTCGGATTTGATGCGACCGCAAAAGTAAGCCTAAGGTGAGATTAACATTAGGTGCTAACACATCATCACTGAAAAAGTGACTTACACTTTTTGGGGGATGCTTTTCACTTTTTAGCACTTATGTGTCGGCCCCTGATGTCGGTCTTACCTTAGGTTGACCTCAAGTGGTCTCACCAGATCCTTAAGGTATTTAAACATTGGCCTTCTCCTCAGGTGAGGCTTCTGGGTAAGCGAAGTGAGTGTAACACACCTTTCTGGTTCGACTGTGGGCGGCCTAATGCCGGACCATTCAAGGTTTACTATTTGCCTCCTAGACTAGGCCTTGTCATTGCAGTCATGGAAACCATGGCTTGTGAACGTAGTCACCCCTTTCCTTGGCCGATTTATTAGGATGAAAGTCAAATTTCTACACTATCGACCTGATCTCCCTTCAAGGGCCATTAGTTGGAACATGGCCTAGGCATTGGCTTCTTTCGTCTTACATTCTCGTTCTAATAGGTTGTTGCGCTTTCTCATCTTGGGCCTTCACTTTGGCTTGTCTTTTAATCTATGCAACAGCCATACACTTGGCCATGATAAGGCCACACCGATCGCCAGGCAGAAGTCTTCTAACTCCTACCCGTCTTCTTCTATCATAGGGACTGGACGTTGTAAAATTTCTAGCTCATATTCGTCTTCTAGCTCCTACCTTGGTTTAATATATAGATATATTATTTTACATATCCAGTTCTATTCTTTTAATGTGTTTCATCTTATCTATGACATTAATTTAGAATATATATATAGGATACTTTTATAACCTGACAAATATTTTTTTAAAATCAAATATATATTGATCTATAGTTGCTTTATATGAATCAGAAACGGATTTAAAATCAGATAATTGCTATATACATCATATGCTTTTTAAAATAGACCAGATATATATTGCTCTGTATTTGCTTTAAATGGACCAGACATGGATATGTAGCCAGATAATTTACAGCCTTAATTGGTGGCATCGATAGTTCACTGGAGTAGGAGTTGTTCTTTATTTATTTTTATTTTTTTTGACAATGCTGGCATGTGATAGCTGTTGGGTACAAAGATCTGCTATAGAAAATTTTGTTTTATCTTTTAATAGCATGAACAAAAACCATTTATGTTTTAACATGAGATTTTTGTATTTTTTGTAATTTTTTTGTTCATACTACAAAAAGCTACAGTTAATTTTGCTACAGTTGATCACCTCCCAACTGTTGAAAGCGTTAGACTGTGCCCAGATTAGCTCCTTTTCACCCGATCATCGAGAGAGTAAGGCTTTAAAACCCACCAAGTCTAATACCCCACATTACATGTAGAGGGTAAAATTATAATTTTTCCCCATAAAGGTAAAATTTTCCTTTCACATATGTTAGACAGACCTTAAAATGATTTAGAAACCACTTGGACCAAGCTTAAAGTGTTGAACCTAAGTTGGGCAACAAACACGTCATGATCGAAAGTTATCCTGATGGCATACTTAGGGTAACTTCTTAAGCCCATCAAAACCGATCCAGAGAAAATTAGAAGTTACTCCAAACCCTGTTGGAAAGATCATTGACTCTAGTTTCTAAACCAATAAATGATTCACAAAAAGGCATTTTCTAGATAAAGTTATGCCCATTTTATTGTAAGGTGTCAAAACAAAAAATTCAGCATTTGTGATCCGAGGCATGACCATTCACGCACAAGGGGCACACTTTTCGGGTGGTGCCCGTGATTGATCACAAACCCTATGATCAATCATGAATAGTGTCTGAACACATGATCAATCACAAAGTCCATAATCGATCACAAACCCCCTGATCGATCATGGCATGCCCAGAACGTTGAAAAGCTTGAAAATTATGAATTTTGCCACTTTTGTGATATGGCTTGCTCCTATTTGACCTCCACATGAGTGGGAACTCATCTAGGATGACTCAAACCCTATTTAAACCTCATTTAAATCATTTTTTTCTCACTAGAACAAAGAGAAAAATGTTTAGAGAGGATTATGAAAGTTCTTGAACTAAGAGAATGAGGTTCTTTCTAAATTGGGTAAGTTTCACTCCCAACACCAAAAATCTTCAAGGTTAGCTCATTTTCTTCCTAGATATTTATGTTTTTATCTAATCTATACTAGTTTTACTTCATTTCATAGAGGATTGACTGAAGGGAAAGAAGATCTTGAAGGATCTTGGAGCTTGAGCAAGAAGAAAAACCAAGATTGTGAGTTGAATATGTTGTTTATACACACTTTCATTTCCTAGGTTCATAGATTTGTGTAAAATGATCTTGGATTTAGTGGTTTTACATCTATTCCTTGTGAACATGATTATTTCCTTATGTAGAACATTGATTTCATGGATTATGCGAGTAGATGTGTATTTTATGCTCACTTTTCTTTCTTAGGATATTAGTTTTGTGATTTCATTCTATATTTGCTAAATTTTGTGGATTTTAATCTCTATGAGTGGTTTGTGAGTTATGATTTAGTAAAATCATCTCTATTTCCTTTTAAAATGTTGGTTTTTTAGAGATGGACCTTGTTTCCTTGATATGAGCATGTTGGTTAGTATTTTCCTTATGGTTTTCATGATGTTCTTAGGTTATGGAGTTATGCTATTGTAAAGGAAATTTTGTGGGATAGATTGAATGGTCTCTATTCTATGTGATGAAGTTTATAAGCTTGATTTACTTGTGATATAGGATGTAGAATGTTTTTTATGGTGAATATTGGGTTTCTCCTTTGATTTCCTTTAAATCCCTTAATTCTTACACTCTAGATGTTTGATAAAATGTCCCTCACAAATTTTTCATACTATTCATATGTTTATTGGATGTCTTTTGATTCCTTACATGAGCATAATGTCTCTTATGATAAATTCCTTCAAATATATGTTGGTTTATGGTAATTTGTGATGTTTTATTGACTTTTTATGTTAGTTCTTTAATTCTTACACTCTATATATCTGATAAAATGTCTCTTACAGATTTTACATATTACTCACATGTTTCTTGGATGTCTTTTGATTTCTTAAATGAGCCTAATGTCTCTTATGCTAGATTCTCTTAGATATATGTTGGCTTATGACAATTGGTGATGCTCTATTAACTCTCCATGTTAGTCTATTACTCTCTTTGGTGTGTTTCATTCGATTCATGCTGCACCATGATGGATTGTGCTAATTCTATTAATCCTTATGTGACCATATTATTATTTATACCATGTGATATCTCTTAGTGACATGTGCATGTTATCATTGTCATGGTTTACTTTAAGATTTTCATGTAGCTCTTTA
The DNA here is from genome assembly GCA_025762735.1 of Platanus orientalis. Lineage (NCBI taxonomy): Eukaryota > Viridiplantae > Streptophyta > Magnoliopsida > Proteales > Platanaceae > Platanus > Platanus orientalis. The sequence goes on along the minus strand of JAOXJP010260294.1, from coordinate 7,570 downwards.
CATGAGATTTCTATGTGAGTTTTTAAAAAGGATTTGAGATACTTGATTTTTAACCAATATAAACTTTGTCATAAAATGATTTTACATCCATGAGTATCCCTTATGCCCCAAGTTATGGGCCAAGTACCTTTACTTGCATATTAGCATCTGACCCCTTTCATATGATTTTCTATTACTTCCTTGGACTCTTCATGATATAGAACATATAGATATTTTTTATGGGTATAGAACATATAGATATTTCAAATGGTATGATTATTATTGTATCTACCTTATTTTATAAAACATGGTTTTGGAACGTGGTTTTGGATGTGAGGATTTGATATGATACCCCTATGTGATAATATATGCCATTTTGGGCTTGGAGACCCCTAAGTGGGTTGATCCTTGTGACCTTTATATATGTGTATGATCTTTATGACCCCAGAGACCCTTATTTGGGTTGGCTAGACATAAACCCCTATGTAGGTTACCCTTTGTGATCCCGGAGACCCTTTTGGTGGTTGCCCTTTGTAGGCCTGTAGACCCCTTTGTGGGTTAGCCTTTATGGTTATAGGTACCCAATTACCAAGTCACATTAATAGGTGAAGACGGTCATTGTGTCCATTGGTTTTCTGACTCTATAGACCCCTTTGTGGGTTAGCCTTTATGGCCATAGGTACCTAATCACCAGGTTACATTAATAGGTGAAGACGGCCCTAGTGGCCCAACATTAGTGATATGATATGCTATGCCAGAGACCCTTATTCGGGTTGTGTGATTTTTTTTACCGAAGACATTTTATGGTTTATATATGATAAGTGTTCTCTGAGACCTTACACAGTTTATGTAATTTTTCTTGTCAGAGACATTTCATGGTTTATTTACATGTAGGTATGATAGGTGAAGGGAGACTATTGTGATTTGCATGTGACACATACACTATTGGGCATGTAGCATATGTATGATTTAGCCTAATCTACTTTAGGTATTCTTGTGATTATATTGTGACTTGTATGTACTCGAATCATAGTAAGGATACATGTTTAGTAGATTTGGTGTTCTCTTATTCTTGCTTTGATTCATCAGTTCTCTTGATTATTCCTATTTGTTACTATGATTATCATTGATCTCCTTTAGTGTTGTATAAACAGTATACCCTCCCGCTAAGCTCATCAAGCTTATCCCAATTGGCACCACCCGCAGATGTGTAGGCGTGTAGGTTGGACTACATCTTTGGTCAAGTGAGAGATGGTTGGTGGTTGGATGGCTGATCCAGATAGCTCATTTTGGTTTAGTTTTTAGTTATAGTTTCCATTGATGGGATATGTACCTTTTGTTACTTGTTATGCCCGTAGGGTTATGTGATGTAAATACATTTATGTGCATGTTTAGCCCTTTCTACCTTTAGATAACTATGAGATGTTTTTAGACTGATTTTATACATATCCCTGTTGCACTTATTTGGATCATGTTAGTGTTATTATCATTCCGCTGTGATGTATTATGTTGGAAATGGACTCAAAATGATGCTACCTAATTGATAAATTGGAAAGGATAATCTATTACTTGGAATATGATGATTAGGTAAGAGGGTTGGATGACCCACTCTGAGCACATTGGTCTTTCTGTATGAGAAATGGATTCAGGGCAGGCCATTCCCATGTCACAGACCCGACCTACTTCAAGGCCTGTGGATTCGGGTTGTGACAAAGTGATATCAGAGCCTAGGTTTATAGATTCTATAGACAATCTAAGCTACTGAGGAGTTAAGGATTGAGTTTTTGGATAAGTCAATGAAAATATTTGAGGATTGATTGATTATTCATGTTTAAGGTTTAAGACTTGAGGATTTTAACTATCTTAGAGTTAAGTTGAGAATTATTGGATTTTGGTATTGAGACCATTATGTATCTTATTTTAGGATTTAGAGACGCAGACGAGGAGAGGTGCTCGTTTTGAGTCATCCACTACTACACTGCCAAATGGTGATGTCCCGACTAGAGTTCTAGGTGTTATTAGAGAGCTAGCCGGTGTGGTTAGAGAGCACATCACTCATAGGGGACAGCCCCGAAGGAGAACGGTTAGAGATGGCAGTGATGCCTATAAGCGGTTTCGTCGGATGGGACCACCAGAGTTCATAAGGACCTCTGACCCCATGGAGGTTGAGAACTAGATCATACAATTGGAGAAATATTTGTTGTCATAGAGTGCTCCTCTGAATAGAAACTGTCTCTTGCTACATTTGTATTGAACAGTGAAGCAAAGCATTGGTGGAGGGCCACCCATGACACCCTCTAGTATGACACTAATGACCTCCCTACATGGGACATGTTCCTTTATGTCTTTCGCCAATATTTCATTCCAAAAGGATGAAGAGATGAGAAGATGGATGAGTTTCTTGAACTCACCTAGGACAACAGGACGGTTCTCTAATACAAAGAGAAGTTCACTAAGCTGTCTTGTTATGCACCACTAATAGCAGGAGATGACGAGACCAAGGCTAACAAGTTCTAGAGGGGACTTAGGACTACAATCTACACCCAGATGACCACTACTAGATTGAGGACCTTTGTTGAGGTCCTTGAGACTGCTAGACCGGTTGAGCAAGATTGTGATGAGCTCGCCAAGAGTCACGATAAGGAGAAGAAGCTAACCGCCTAGGAGGGCTTGGGATGAGAAAAGACAATGATGCTAGAGTGTTCAAGAAGCAGGCAGTTAAGGGTAAGAGAGCTAGATTCTAAACTAAGTGTCGTAGAAGGCGCGATGCACCACAATGCGCATGGGATTCTAGAGCTTGCTTTCATTGTAAAGAGGTGGGACACATCGCCCAAGATTATCCCCTAAAGTAGTAATAGCATGATCAACTATATCCACAACAATCAAGTTAGTAGCCACATGGACTATTGCCTCGGCACCAGGGGCAACATTAGCAGCAACTAGCAAGGAATACTGATAGTAGGCCTACGAATTGAGGCTGAGTTTACGGGATGGCTAGAACAGACGTGGGATCATCTAGAGTAAAGAGAGGTAATTTCATATCCTAGTTTTGACATGAGTATATTGTCCTATTATGATTATTGCATGTTATATGTTGACATAGTACATGTGAATATGGCCCAATTGAGGATAGGAACATGATATCTTTTGTATACGTGGTTGGATTATCACTTCGCTTTAGGAGTGGTAATGGTGCATTGATAGCATATAGTTTATACCTAATTTGAGTACAGTACTAGTATATGTGCGTTGTCCCACATACATGTGTCGGGGGAGTTATCCCACACATATTGCATTCATTCAATTGGGAGATGTTGTCCCACATGTGTGTGATTCGGAGGGGTTATCCCACACACTTTGCATTCATTCATTTGAGAGGCGTTTTCTCACATATGTGTGTTGGACGGGTTATCCCACATGCATTTCATTCATTCATTTGGGAGGTGTTGTCCCACATGCATGTGGTTCGGTGGGGTTATCCCACACTCATTACATTCATTCATTTAGGAGGTGTTGTCCCACATACATGTGTTAGAGGGGCTATCCCACACACATTTCATTCATTCATTTGGGAGGCATTGTCCCACATGCATGTGACTCGGAGGGGCTATCCCATATGCTTTACATTCATTCATTTTGGCGGTGTTGTCCTACATGAATGTGATTTGGAAGTGTTATTCCACATAGATTGCATTCATTCATTTGGGAGGCATTGTCCCACATGCTTGTGACTCGGAAGGGTTATCCCACAAGCATTGCATTCGTTCCTTGGATTCATTCTTTGGGAGGGGTTATTCCGCATTCAATTTTAGAGATGTGACCCTATTTGTGTTTGTTATAGAAAGTGGTAATTGTATTATGTGTCAATCCGAGTTGACAACTTAGAAACCTTGAAATTCCTAAATAGGTTATCAAGCTTTGACACGAAGTAACCAAAAGTAAGAGACATAAGGAATGTAAAGTAGGTCAAGCTTAATGGGTATATGAGAGTGGAGTTAAAGCATCTACACTTTTTTCAAGGGTTTGGAAATGCCGAATTCGATGACGAATTCTTTTATAAGGAGGGGAGAATGTAATACCCCGCATTGCATGTAAAGGGTAAAATTGTAATTTTTCCTCATGAAGTTAAAATTTTCCTTTCACATATGTTAGACAAACTTTAGAGTGATTTAGGAACCACTTGGACCAAGCTTGAAGTGTTAAACCCAAGTTGGGCCTGGAACTTGTCAAATTCAAAAGTTATCCTAATAGCGTATTTAGGGTAATTTCTCGGGCCCACCAAAACCAATCCAGAGAAAATTAGAAGTTTCACCATACCGTGTTGGAAAGGTCTTTGAGTCTAGTTTCTAAACCAACAAATGATTCGAAAAAAAAGCCTTCTAGAGAAAGTTATGCCCATTTTACTATAAGGTGTCAAAACAAAAAATTCAGCATTCGTGATCCAAGGTGTGATCTTTTATGCACAAAGGGCACACCTTTTAGGTGGTGCCCATGATCAATCATAAAACCCATGATCGTTCATGAATAGTGTCTAGACACAAAATCCATGATTAATCACAAAGTCCATGATTGATCATGGCATGCCTAAAAATGTTGAAAAGCTTAAAAATTATGAATTTTGTCACTTTTATGATGTGGCTTGCTCCTATTTGACCCCCACACAAATGGAAACTCATCAAGGATGAATTAAACTCTATTCAAACCTCCTTAAGTCATTTTTCCTCATTAGAACAAAGAGAAAAATGCTTAGAGATGATTAGGGAAGTTCTTGAATTCATGGATTGTACGAGTGGATGTACATTTTATACTCACTTTTCTTTCTTAGGATCTTAGTTTTGTGATTTCATTTTATATTTGTCAAGTTTTGTGGATTCTAATCTCTATGAGTGGTTTGTGAGTTATGCTTTAGTAGATTCATCTCTATTTCCTTTTGAAAATGTTGGTTTCTTAGAGATGGACCATGTTTCTTTAATATGATCATGTTGGCTAGTATTTTTCTTGGTTTCTTAGGTTATAGAGTTGTGCTATTGTGAATGGAGCTTTCTGGGATTGATTAAATGACTTCTATTCTATGTGATATTTGGGCACTTGATTTACTTATGATATAGGGTGTGAAAGGTTTATGGTGAATATTGTGTTTCCCCTTTGATTTCCTTTAAATCCCTTAATTCTTACACTCTACATATTTAATAAAATGTCTTTCATAGATTTTTCATACTATTCATATGTTTATTGGATGTCTTTTAATTCTTTGTATGAGTCTAATGTCTCCTATGATAAATTCCTTCAAATATATGTTCTTTTATGACAATTTGTAATGTTCTATTGAGTTCCTTCCTTAATTCTTACATTCTATATATTTGATAAAATGTCTCTAACAGATTTTACATATTACTCACATGTTTTTTGGATGTCTTTCGATTTCTTGCATGAGCTTAATGTCTCCTATGTTAGATTCTCTCAAATATATCTTAGCTTATGAAAATTGTTGATGCCCTATTGACTCCCAATGTTACTCTATTACTCTCTTTAATGTGTTTCATTCAATTCATGTTATACCATGATGAATTGTGCTAATTCTATTAATCCTCATGTAACTACATTATTTTTACACCATGTGATATCTCTTAGTGGCATGTGCATGTTATCATTATCATGGTTTACTCCGGGATTTTCATGTGGCACTTTACAAGGGATTTCTATGTGAGTTTTTAAAAAGGATTTGAGATACTTGATTTTTTACCTATATAAACTTTGTCATAAAATGATTTTACATTTATTAGTATCTCTTATGTCCTTAGTTATGGGTCAAGTACCTTTACTTGCATATTAGCATTTGACCATTTTCATGTGATTTTCTACTATTTCCTTAACTCTTTATAAGATAAAACATGTAGATATTTCAAATGGTATGATTATTATTATATCTATCTTATTTTACAAAATATGGTTTTGAAACGTGGTTTTGGATGTGAGGATTTGATATGATACCCATATACGAGAATATGCATTTTTGGGCCTAAAGACTCTTAAGTGGGTTGGTCCTTGTGACCTTTATATATGTGTATGGTCTTTATGACCCTAGAGACCCTTATATGAGTTGGCTAGACATAGCCCCATAAACCCCTATGTGGATTGCCCCTTGTGGGCCTGGAGACCCTTTTGTGGGTTGCCCTTCGTGGGCTCATAAACCCCTTTATGGGTTAGCCTATATGGCTATAGGTACCCAATCATCAGGTCACATTAATAGGTAAAGACGGTCATCGTGTCCATTGGTCTTATGACCCGTAGACCCCTTTGTGGGTTAGTGTTTATAGCTATAGATACGCAATCACCCGGTCACATTAATAAGTGAAGACAGCCCTAATGGCCTAACATATGTGATATGATGTGCTATGTCGGAGACCCTTATTCGGGTTATGTGATTTGAAAGTCTAGAAATTATCCTAAAGGGGAGGTGAATAGAATAATTCAATTTTTGTATTCCCCTTATTAATTCTAAACACCCTTTTACTTGATTTACTTAATCTTAATATTTATTTGCAATGGAAGTCTTTTGATTAGCAAATTACCTATCTATAAACCAATCATTTACCACGAGGCTCCGTCATACACTATAGTGTTACCTATAGTAGAGCGGGAGTAAGGTTGATAAGTTCCCTACAATTATTTGGTTGAGTCTTTTTAACTTAAGTGTTAATGTGCACAATTATAATGAATGGAATAATAATAAATGAATTATTTGATAAAGTAAATGCAAATAATCAAGACAATTAACAATCACACAATATAGAGAATTTATAGTGGTTTGGCCCAATGGCCTACGTCCACTCTTAAAAGCTCATAACCGAGCTATATAATCTTATTAAGATTGAAAAAATACAATTAAGGCTAAAATTAAATAAAAGCCTAACTACTTGCAATGCAAGTCAATCTACATTCGGTGTCTCTGGCGAGTGAGGTCTACACTTTTGGTGTCTCTGGTGGAAATACCGACTCTACACTATCGGTGTCAATTTCTTCTTATTCTCAAGGTTCTCTTGTTCTATTCTTTGGAAGTAGGCTCTCTTCCTAAGATTCTTCTTGTGTAACTTTCTTTGATTTTCTTGGAACCCACCAATCTATTTTTATATGTCCTAATTTTCCACAATAGTAGCATGTAATTGGTGGGTTCCTAGATGTAGATGCATGAAAGTTGTTTCTCCAAGAAGTCTCTCTTCTTTCATCATTCATGTGAGTGTTACACTTGACAAATTGAGGTCTTCCACCATATGACATCTTGAATTTAAATGTTGAAGTTTGAGATGTGTCTATGGCTTTCCCTTTATAGGAAGTGTCTTGCCTATGGTCAAAAGCTTTTGACTTTTGATAAGGCATATGACATTTTTGCTGATTCTACAAATGATTGAGTGGTTGGGAAAATGCTTAACCTTTATGAGTAAGGGAATCCTTACAAGAATGCCTCACTTCATTTGTCTTTTGCTTTGGAGAAGGATTTTGCATTTTCTCATTTCCTTTTACAAAAGCAATGGTTTGGCCCTTTTTGTGATTAGAAGTGTTGTTAAACCCAAGTCCTCTTCTATCACCACTA
>JAOXJP010260276.1:0-21082 GCA_025762735.1 Platanus orientalis | reverse complement strand
GCTAACAATTACCACTGTTTGAGTTATATCCGGTTTAGTGTTGACTATGGCATATATCAAGCTACCCACCACTAAAGCACAAGGAAACCTTAACATATAATTTTTTTTCCCTTTCAGTCTTAGGAGAATCTTCTTTAAAGAGTCTGAAATGACTTTCCAATAGAGTACCAATTGGATTTTGCATCATGCATGTTGAATCTACTAAGCACCTTCTCAATATATTTTGCCTGAGATAACCACAACTCATGGTTCTTTCTGTCTCTTGTGATTCACATTCCAAGAATCTGCTTAGTTGCTTCCAAGTCTTTCATTTCAAACTCCTTTAACAACTGCTTCTTTAAGTTGTTTTATCTCATGTATGTTTGAACTTACCACAAGCATATCATCCATGTACAAAAGTAAAATAATGTATCTGTCATCAAAGGTTTTGTGACAACAACAATGGTCAATATGGCATCTTCTTAAGCTTTCACACCATTTCTTCATTGCCTTCTATTTCATACCATTGTGGATGCTATATGTACATATCTTCTTTCAAGTCACCATGGAGAAAAGTTGTGTTCACATCTAGTTGCTCAAGATGTAGATCTTTCATTGCCACAATTGTAAGACCCTACAATGCTCATGAATGGCAAAAATCTAAATAACCATGTATAAGGGTAAAAATGTTATTTTACATACTTTAGAAAATCCATTGTAGTGTTTGGAACCTAATAGAATGAATTAGAAGCAATGAAGTATAGAAAAATAATCAACTTGATATTTTTTAAAGTCGTCCCAATAGTGTAATTAGGGTAACTTCATAGGCAAACCCGTACCAATCCTGAAAGAATTACAATGCAAACCATACACCATTAGAAAGTTCTAAGAGCATTCTCCAACACAACAAACAGTGAGTGAGTCAGAGTTCTCTAGAAAAGTTATGGCCGATTTTTTCACCAGTGTCAATGTTGGGAAAGAGAATCTGGGGATTGTGAGGGATCGCCACTAAGGTAAGGGATCGTAGTGGGTGACTGCAAGGGATCTTCATCAGGGGCAAGGGATCGTGGGTTAATTCCAAAAATTAGAATTCTCGCACCACCATGTGAGGGCTCGGGTTGGGCAACCCCTAGCAATCGTGACCCCCCGCGAGGGCTCAAGGTGGGGGACTGCTATGATCAATTGGGGCTAGTAGTCGTGGGTACAAAAAACAAAAGAAAAAATAGAGAAATTATGTGCAAATTTTGAGGGAGATTTTCCCTCAAGGGTAAAAGTGACCCAAACATGTAAATAACCCTAAATTGACCTAGTTTAGGTTTAGAAGTACAAAATAAGAAAGGGGATAAAGAGAAGAGGGAAAAAATTAGAGAGGGAGGAACTTTAGGGTGTAATTTCCTTAATTTCTATTTCACAGGTTTTGCACCTTCTTTGAAGACTAAGTGATGTTCGACTAAGGATGGGTCTATCTGTCCCTAGCATATCATTGATTGCCTTATGCATACTCTTTTATAGCGGCAATAAAAAAGCTTTCTCATGCTCTCTTTCAGGGATCATAGTGATCTCCTCTAGTATCTAATGGTACATCAAGATTCGAATTGGTCATGAACATTATGATTTCTACAATTTCCTCAAAGACGGGTTCATACCAAAGTATGCCACTCATGGTCATAAGAGAGCCCGAAGGGAACTTGCCCGACGATTTGTGATCTTGGGAGATATCCTCCACTTAGTGATCGGTCCGCTAGTTCACGCAAATCCAAAGAAGTTATCAATGATGAGCCACATGCAAGGAAACTTACACGTGTGGTTCTAGCTAGGGGCTACTCTGGCTCGCTTCTAAAAGCGGAGTTCATTGTTGTTAAGCCTATGTTTGTTGGCTTGACTGCCTGTAAACTCCGGTTTGAGACCTAGCAAAGGGAGCACCCAACAAAGGTTTAGAGTTGGGGTATATAGTTAGGGCGTTAGCGCCCACTTTTTTTGCGTGAGTTTGGGAAAAGTGAATAACTCTCATTCTCAAAGAGCAAGGTGAGTCTCCTATGCTTAAATCTATGTTTGTTTACTATTTCCTTTGTAATTTCTTATAGATTCTAACCATAAATCTATGGTTAAATCTTAGGCAAATGAGGTGGTTCAAGAGGAAAGGAAGTCCTACTTGATGACCTATTTGGGTTGAAAATGAAGAAGCTTATAGTAAGTAGTAATACAAAATTTACACAATTTTGTTTATCATTTAGGTTCTTAGATGTCTTGTATTGTTTGTATGAAGGTTTTTTTTATATGGTTGATAAACATTTATTAGGATCCTAGAAATCCTTACCTATTGTGTGATTTGTGATGGGATCTTGCCATATTATGCTAGGATCTCAAAAATCCCTAAATTAAAGTATGAACAAAAGTGGTTATACATATTATATATGTGTATTTTTTTTTTTAAGATGTTGAATCCCATGAGTTTTGAATGCTTATAAGGTAGGATTCTATAAATTGTTACTTTCCAATAACATGATTAATGGATGTTAAACCTTTATTGCCATGGAAATCATGAATACATAAACTATAGTTAACATCTTAAATATGTTTGTGTAAGAACGATGAATTATTTGAGAATATATGTAAGAAAGGATTTTGAGGCATATTGAACTCTTTTGAAAAGTTGTAGCAAATTGTTAGATGAAAATTACTTACGAAGTGAATGTAAATGCTCATTTGGACCATATTTAAGAATCATGAATGATTTGAAAGCATGTGTAGAGTAATGGTTATTAAAATTCTTACTCATGTTAGGTATGCAAATTGTATATTGTTTAGAAGCATAATAACATGTGGATTTCTATGGTTTCTCATTAATTAAGTTAGAGAATGACTTCTTAGTGTTGTATATGTTTTCAAATCCTGCTAGCAAGTGTATTGTTTAAAGATTGATGTCTTTTTTATGATGTTATACGTTGCCTCTAGTGATGGAACACATCTCTATTACCATATTAGTGGATGTATCTTATAGTAATGCATGTTTCTTGCACCATGATTGAAGTATGTTAATCATGAACTAGTGATAAACAAAATATATAAAAGATCAAGAAGAGTAAAAAAAGATTAGTAAGAAAAATAAAGATAATGTAAAAACCACCATGTAAAGTTAAAACGATGACTAATGATAAGTGATTAGCAAAAGTGACTAAAACACAATGAAAAATGAAATATATGGTCTTCCCACTTTGGATATGATCCAATGGTGAAGTATAATAATCTTCTCATTGAAGATATAATTCAATGGTGAAGCATGATGACACATGTAAGAAAGAGAAATGTATTATGGCATTTCCATTGAGAATCCAACTCAATGGAAAAGCATGATGACCTTTCCATTGAGGTATAATTCAATGATATGATGGCCCTCTCAATGGGGTATAATTCAATAGTATGATGGTCCTTCCATTGGGGTATAATGAAATGGTGGGTATACTGCAATGGTATGATGGCTCTCCCATTGAGGTATAATGCAATGGTATGATGGTCCTCCCATTGGGGTATAATAAAATAGTATGACAGCCCTCCCATTGGGAAAAAATGTAATGGTATGATAGCCCTCCCATTAAAGAATAATACAATGATATGATAGCTCTTTTATTGGGGTATAATGCAATGATATGATGGTCCTTGCTATTGGAGTATAAATAATATGTTGATGACCCTTATGGTTAGGGATAATACAATATGTTAAAATGTAAAGAAGTGAAAAAAAAGTGTAATCACGTGAATCAAATTATAAGTATAAGAAAGTTTAAGTGATGACCCTTCTATTAGGGAATCATAAATGTGCCAAAGAATAAGTAAAGTAATAGTCCTACTCTTAGGAAAAAGAAAAATATGTAAAAAGGAACAAAAAGTTATAAAAAGAAAAAAGAAAATATCAAGGAAGAAAATTAAAGTATCTATGCTTCAAAAGTAAAGAAAGTTCATAAGATATTTAAAGAGGAAAAATATTAAGATAAGAAACAGAAGTTACAAGCTTTAAAAGTAAAATAAAATACACAAGAGAAGTGAAACCAAGATAAGAAGGAAATAAATGCTATAAAAAAGAAAGAATCTTAAGAAGAGAAAGAAAGGCCAATGAGCTATAAAGATGAAGTAAAGTTTATTAAGTCATAAAAGAAAAGAAAGTGTTTTTCTTTAAAATAATTGTGTTTGTTTAAAAGAAAGTCATAAAATAATTGATGATTTATTTGATCAACTATAAGGTGCCAAGGTCTTTTCCAAGATTGACCTTAAATCTGGGTACCATCAACTTCGAATTAAGAATGATGATATACTTAAGACTGCCTTTTGTACCAAGTATGAACACTATAAGTTCCAAGTTATGTCTTTTGAACTGACAAATGCACTTACAACATTTATGGACTTGATGAATAAGGTATTTAGACCTTATCTAGATCAGTTTATCATTGTATTTATTAATGATATTCTAGTTTATTCAAAGAGTCCAAAGGAACATAAAGAACACTTGAAAATTACACTGTAGATTTTGAGGGATCACAAGCTTTATGTCAAGTTCAACAAGTGTAAGTTTTGGCTAGCCAAAGTGGTTTTCTTGACATGTAATCTCAAAGGATGCAATCTATGTAGACGCCAAGAAGATTAAGACAATAGTTAATTGGCCTAGACCTACGAATGTGATTGAGATTCATAGTTTTTTGGGATTAGCTGGATATTACAGGAGATTTATTAAGGGATTCTCTAGTATTGCAGGTCCTTTGATAAAGCTAACACAAAATAATGCTAAGTTCAATTGGAATGAGGCATGTAAGCAAACTTTCCAAGAACTGAATGATCATTTGATTTCTGCACCAGTCCTTACATTACCATCTAGTACAGGAAAAAAGTGTGTGATCTATAGTGATGCTTCTAGAAAATGTTTGTGTTGTGTTTTGATGCAAGAAGGGAAAGGCATTGCCTAAATGTTTAGATAACTTAAGCCTTTTGAGTATGATTACCCAACACATGATTTGGAATTAATTACGGTGGTTTTTGCATTGAAAATATGAAGGCATTATTTGTATGGAGAACCTTGTGATATTTATATAGATCACAATAATTTGAAATATATGTTTTCACAAAAGGATCTGAATTTAAGGCAGAGAAGATGGCTTGAGTTGATTAAGGATTATGATTGCACTTTCCTTTATCATCCAGGAAAGGCCAATGTAGTTGCCAATGCTTTGAATTGGAATTCTTCTGGTGATCTGGTATCTGTTATGGCACATCTTAGAATTTAGCTTGTGTTGAATGGAAAGATTAAGGTAGCTCAGAGTTCTTATATGCAAATTCAGAAAATCATCGAAGAGGTCAAGAAAGGAAAAAAAAACAGACTTTACAATTAAATGAGATGAGTCTCTTTTTGGTATGGAAGGAGGTTGTGTGTGTCTAATGACCCTAAACTTAAAAAAGAGATGTGGAAGAAGCATATGGGACTTCTCATTCAGTTCATCCAAGGAGTACAAAAATGTACAAGGATTTGAAAGAGTACTATTGATGGAATAACATGAAGCGAGAAATTACAGATTTTGTGTCCAAATTGACTTGTTAGCTTGTAAAAGCCGAACACCAAAATCCAACTGAATTATTATAGCCTTTAGAAATTCCCAAATGGAAATGGGAACACATCTCTATGGACTTTGCTAGTGGATTACCCAAGAACAAGAAGGGATTTAATTTTGTCTGGGTGATTGTGGACCAACTAACTAAGGCAGCTCATTTTTTTACCTATTTGAGTAAATTACTCACTTGATAGACTGTTCAAGTTATACATTGATCAGATTGTGAAGCTACATGGTATTCCGGTTAGAATAGTTTTAGATCATAATATGCGATTCACTTTAAGATTCTTAAAATAGTTTACAACAAGCTTTGGGGACAAAGCTGAATTTTAGTACAGCTTTTCACCCATAGTCAGATGAACATACAAAAAAAACCATACAAACTTTGGAAGACATCTTGAGAGTTTATGTGATTGATTTTAAAGCAAGTTGGGATGATCATCTATCATTGATCAAATTTTCTTGCAACAACAATTACCAAGCTAGTATACAAATGGCACCATTCGAAGCTTTGTATGGAAGAAAGTGCAAGACACTCATATGTTGGAAAAAGGTTGGTGAAAAAATCTTATTTGGACCCAAATTAGTCCAGATGACAACTAGAAAGATTACTCTTGTTTTGACAGGTTTTGAATGGATTAACAACCATTTTACATTAATTTTGAATTGTTTTAAAAGAAAATAAGTTGGTTTTATAAGGAACACTAAACTAATTTCTTTTTTAAATGCCATAGGTTTTTAGAACTAATCTAAACTTGTTTTGCGAAGATCTATTCTGATTTTTAATGTGTTTTAAAGCAAAGATCAAAAGTTTTCAAAGGGGTTTTGAGGTTCTACATTGTTTTAGATCTATATTTCACATGTTAGGGATTGTTTTACTATAAGTTTTAATCCGTTTTAATTTCTGAAATCGTTGATTTTAAAGAGGAATTTTATGTTTTTAAGAACACAAGTATTTCTAGTTTTGATAATTGTTTTCATAGGATCGTAGGGACCATTCTCTTAATTTGTAAGAATTGTATATGTTTATATGATTGATTTATGATCTAAATGTGACATCTTCTTCATGATTATAGTACAAATCTGACTATTTCATAGTTTGTGGTTAGGAGGATCAAGCATCTATGGTTTAAGTGCTATGAGTTTGCTTATGTTTTGTTATGGATTGTTATATGTTTTGTATTATTATTACTATTGTTCTTTGTTATTGTTGATATTTTTCTGTTACAGTTTTGTTATAAACCACCCTTGATCATCAAAGGGAAAACATTAATGATGCTCAACACACATAGCTTATGGTGTGAATGACCTTTTTATCGGAGATTATAAATGATTATCATGTGGATCTTCTCATTAGAGATAAGATTGGTGAATCATGTGGCTCTTTTCACCGGAGATAAAATTGGTGAATCATGTAACTCTTTTCATTAGAGATAAAATTGATGAATCATGTGGCTCTTAACACTGGAGATTAAATGGTGTAATTGTGATATGTATTAGCTTATGTATCTGTTTTACATGTTCAGTTTTGTTCAGCTCAGTTATATGCATCTATTTTGTTTTGTTTAGACCATTTATATGTTTTTAGTTCAGTATATGCTCTATATATAACCATTTAGTTTCGTATATTGTTAAAAGCATACAACTATCTATTTTGTTTTAATTTCGTGCTAAAATCTTGATCGATAGTTCCTTAGTTTATTGTTACCCGCTAAGTTTGTCTAGCTCACCCCAAATTTGGCATCATAGATGATGAGGAGATAACGGCATAATGGTACTAGTAGGCAAGATTGAAGAGTTAGAAGATTGGATTTATGCTATGAGTCATTGAGACATTATTTTATTTCAGTTTAATACTTTACTTCAGTTTATTTGAAAGGAATATAATAAGTTAGTGGATTTCAATTTAGACTCAATATTTAATTTTAGTTTATGGTTTAGTTATGTTAGACTATTATTTTATTTGAATGAAAATGTTAGACTATGGTTTATGGATTACATTCAGGATTATGGTTTATGGGTTATGTTCAAGTTTATGGAAATTTTATACAAGTCAGACTTGTGTGATTATGAATGGTTATGATTTATGGTATGCAATTTCACTGCGTATAATTGAAAAGAATGAGTGAAAATTTTATATATGATTTATAGGTTATGAATGAATGATTGTTTAATGTCATGTGTCGAAATTCATGGCCCTTTTGGTATGGGTTTCAGGGTGCGACACATAACAAGTGCTGCTAAATACTCTAAAGTATTTAACAATTGGCTTTTTTTCATTCCACAATTTATAGGTTGTTTTGTCTGTTCCCAGTCTACAATAGACACGTTTTAAGACATAGCATGCAATTATAATTGCCTCGGCCCAAAATCTTTTGGCTATGTCTTTGTTTGTGAGCGTAGATGTATCCATATCAAGTAGAGTTTTATTTTTTCCTTTCAACTACTGCACTTTGTTGAGGAGTTTTAGGGGTTGAAAATTTATGTTTCAATCCTATCTCATCACACCAATCCGAGAATTTATTATTCTCGAATTTCCTTTCATGGTCGCATCAAATGCGTTTGATGGTTAACTCCCTTTCAACTTGAATTCTCTTACAAATGTTTAGGAATTCGTTGAAAGCTTTGTATTTCTCTCTTAGGAATGCTACCAAAGTAAATCTAGAGAAATCATCAACCACCACTATGAAGTATTTCCTACCACCTAGACTCTTCATTCTAGTAGGACCAGCCAAGTCCATGTAGAGAAGCTCTAGGGGTCTAGAGGTCCCTATTTGTGTAGTCTTTTTGTGAGTGACTCTAAATTGTTTTCCCATTTAATAACCTTTGCATAATGGGTTGTCAATTTTATTTAACTTGGGAAGGTCCTTGACTATCCCCTTCTTACTAAGCCTAGCAAGGTCCCTAAGGTTAAGATGACCTACTTTTTTATGCTAAATATTGGTCTCATCCTTTTGGGATATGAGACAAGTGCCCACTTCTTATGGATGGCGATCTATGACATAGCAATTGTCACTTGTCCTTACACCTTTAGCTAGGATGTTGCCCTTTTTGTGATCCATGATTACGCAACCATCCTTTCCAAATTGTACTCGTCTTTGTCACATATTTGGCTTATGTTAACCAAGTTATGCTTGAGACCTTGCACACAAAGAGCTTTGGTGAGTTTTGGAATGCCTGACATAACTATGGTTCCTACCCTAAGAATTTTGGCGGTGTTTCCATCACTAAATGTGACATATCCAGCTTGAGCTTCTTCAAGTTGAACAAATAGTTCCCTCTTATCGGACATGTACCTCAAGCACCCACAATCAAGATACCATCTTAATGAGCTTTCGGCTCATAGTGCTATTTGAATGACCAAACACTTGGGTTCATCCTTTCTTACCCATATTATTTTAACCAAAGTGGCTTTAAGATCATACCCTTTAGTACTTTGGTGTTAAGCCAAATCCTTCTTTCTTTGAAGGTTTCTATTATCAACATTTTGAAAATAGTTTTTCTTGTTAACATTCTTCCCATTTTGGATTTTTCTTGAAGACATCCTTTGGAATTTGATGTCATTAGCCATTTTTTCAACAATCCACCTTAATATGCCCTTCTAAGTCACAATAGTAGCAATAGAATTGGGGCCTTTTTACGTGTACGGGATTGTGTTGTTTTCCTTCTAAGTGGTTCATTGTAGAAGGATTGTTGGGTTCTTTTATGTTGCCTAGTTTGATTAGATTATTCATTAGCCATCCTAGAAGTTGGGGCATTCCCTTGGAATCCTCTTAGATGTAGAGGCCTTTCCTTGCAATCATTTAGAAGATGATGCTTGGTTGGCTTGAAGTCTAATTCCAACCACTTGGGCATAAGATCAGGATTAGGATTGCATTGATCTCTCCTAAGCTCCACCTTGACTTATAGGAGCTTTTTCCTTGAATGAGGTATTTGGTCTCTTCTCAACCTTCTTTGATCTTTGGTAAGGTCTTTGAGGTTCCACATTCTCCTTTCCTTTTTTTGGAAGTTGTGGAGATGCTTGAGTCTTTCTAGTGGCTTTAACAAAGTCATTTTTAGGCCTTTGTATGGAGGGACATTGGCTTCGGAATTAAAACCAAGTCCGATCATGTCTCCATGATCTTTTCCCACGGTGAGCATTTTCTTAAGATGTTCATATCCTTGAGACACCATGACCATGGACTTCCTCTTACCCTCCTCAAGCTCCTTGATTTGCTTAAGATAATCAAGGCGCTTCCTTGTGAGTTGAGTACAAGTCATGTTAAAATCCTTGTTCCTCTCATTGAGTGTTTTGACTTGGTTTTCCAACTCTTAGATAAGTGAGTCATCATTATGAGACTCATCCTTCTCCTCTTCTATATTTTTTAGCTTATCCTCAAGCTCAAGAACCTTGTCGAATAATTTTTGGTTGTCCTCAAGAAGTCTTCTCTTCTCATGTTTCCTATTATCTTTTTCTAAGCCTAGAAATATTTTGATTTCACTAAGCTTCTTTTCTAGTTCTAAGATCTTTAAGCTCA
This sequence comes from Platanus orientalis, assembly GCA_025762735.1. Taxonomy (NCBI): domain Eukaryota; kingdom Viridiplantae; phylum Streptophyta; class Magnoliopsida; order Proteales; family Platanaceae; genus Platanus; species Platanus orientalis. Next base: position 10,992 of record JAOXJP010260276.1, on the reverse strand, counting down.
TTTCCTCCTTGGCACATAGGAGCAAGGAATTTTCTTTGGAAATTCATTTTTCATTTCATTTTCCGTAGAAGACTCTTGTTGTAGGATGGAGATGGTGTCTTCTAGGGATTTTAACTTTTCAGTCAATTCATTGATTTCCCTCTTGAGTCATTTGTTCTTCTTTCTCAAGTCAACACTTTGAATGAAGGGGTCATTGAAGGCCTCTTGTGCATCATAAGTATCCCCCTCTTCTTCATCATTTCCCCTATCCTCACTGCTAGAGTCACTCGCGCCTATAAGTGAGTTCGTAGGAATGTTGAAAGCTATAAAAGTTTTGATTTCTTGTGAGGCACCTTCCTCACTACTTTGTGACTCATTTTTTGATACCTCAGAATCGTCATCCCAAGTTGCAGCCATGGCATTGCCCTTTGACTTGAACTTGTTTTTTTATTACTATAATCCTCGACAATGTGACCTCTCCCTTTGCACTCATAGTAAATGGGTGGCTCTTTAGATAAATCCTTCTTCTTCTTATAATTTGGGAAGGATCTTCTCATTTGTTTGTTCTTAGAGAAATCCCTTGCATTTCTCCTAAAGAACTTCTTAAATTTCTTAGCCACTAAGGCTAAGTCATCATTCGAATCCTCGGTGGATCCGAAAGGTTCTTCTACCTTGAGGACAATGCCCTATTTCTTGGTAGTGACCTTGATTGTTGCTTCAAATGTTTAAAGGGACCAATCAACTCTTCTAGTTTCATAGTCTATAGGTTATTGTTTTTCTCAATAGCGGTCACCTTAGGTCTAAACCTTTTAGGGAGTGACCTAAGTACTTTCTGGACCACTTTTGACTCTAGAATGTACTCTCCTAGACTCCTCATGACATTGACCAAGTTGGATAACATGCCATTAAATTGGGAGACCTCCCCATCTTCCTCCATTCTTAAAGCAACAAGTTGTGTAGTGTACATTTAAAGCTTAGACATCTTCACAGCACTCGTACCCTCATGAATGATCAAGAGAAGCTTCTACACTTCCTTAACTATTTTTAGATGAGTTATCCTCCTAAACTCATCCAGTGCTAAACCACCAGCTATGGCATTAAGTGCCCTAAAGTTGAACTTGTGAGCATTCACCTCAGCGGTGGTCCACTCACTTTATGGTTTATTGGGTTGTGTATAGCCATCGGCTATTGCACTCCAAACCCTATGGTCAAATGCATTAAGAATGGAGGTGTGCTAATGGACATGCCACTATCTTCTCTAGTCATCTGGTTGCTTTAGGATTTTTGCTAAGATCTAACTTGGGTTGTTAAGCCCTATGTGAGTAACCAAGGCTCTGATACCAATTAAAATACCTAGTAGGTTGATCCTAGAGGGGGTGAATAGGATTTAAAAAATTATTTTACCCATTTTTTCTCTTAAGTGTTGGGATTGATTTTAATTCAATTTTATTCTTCTTAAAATTATCCCAAGTGTGTGTGTGCTACAAGGTGTCTACTCAAGTATTTTATCAAATAAGTGATATGCAAGAGTAATAATGAGCATAAAAGTACAAAGACAAGCAATCACACACTCAATCCACAATAAGAGATTTATAATGGTTCCATACGATGGCTTAAATCCACTCTTCTAAAGCTCACCTCTGAGCTTATATATATTTCATTTAGATTGCCTAATATAATCTAGATCAAAAACATAACTTACTCTACTTGCCCTTGGCAAGCTATTCAAACCACTTAGTGTCTCCGACGAGTGTAGTCAAGCTTCCGAGGTCTTCGGTAGAAGCAAAACAAGATGACAATGAGTATAAATGCAAATGAATGCAAAAGAAATAAGTAAATATTACCACAGATTGGTTGATGTTGTTATTTGCACAAAGTGGGAGTATTCCTTGTAGAGCTAGTATGCCTTAGTTCACCCACACTACTTCAAGCTTTGGCACTTGTACTCCTTGAGCTTAGTCAAACAAGGGCTTCCTCTAGGGATAACCCACACAAGCCTCTTCTCTTTAGATGGAAGCTTGGGAGAGTAGAAGAGTAGCTAGAGAGTAGTATTTAGCTAAAGAGAATGTCTTTTTAGCTCAAAATAATGAGAGAGGAAGGTTTCTCAAGGAAGAGGCTCACTTTTGATGAGGGTTTCAGCACTCTCTAAGATGCTTGAAGTGCTTGCCCTAAAGGGAAAGTTTCACTCTTATAGGGGTTGTGGACCCCTCCCCAATGTTGGATTAAAATATTTTAAAATGGGCAAGTCATCTAAACTATAATTTCAAAATAAGGTTATTTTGCTTTTTTGTGCATATGTAACTGATTACTAGATCTGTAATCAATTACAAGTATAATCGATTACAGATCTAATAATCAATTACACCATAATCGATTACGTACATGAGTTGTAAAAATCTAGGAAATTGTAATCCAGTTAAGGCCATAGTCGATTATGCATTGTGTACTTGTAATCGATTACCAGATTGTTAATTGATTAGGGAACTAGTTTCTACACTTTTATTTGGCCTTTCTAATGATCCCTCTCTTGGGTTTTTACCTTGGGTTTTTGAGTTATTCTCATGCATGATGTGATTTGTATTTTGGTTCACTCACACTCAAACCACCCATGATGCATGCATGATTTATACCTTTAAACTTTTGAGATTTTTTAGGCGTTCTTCATTCTTTGGGCTTCAAGCCTTTGGTCCACTTGGGCATATTCACTTGTAGTCTTCTTCTTGACATGGCATGGACATTTACAAGACATATGCAAATTACATGGGAGTTTTGACCATGGGATTGATAACCATACTACGTATGACTCAACACTTGCTGATCACGACTCCAAGAAATGTAATATTCATGGACTCATACAAGGGGATTATAGAAGTAGTTTCCCCTTAAGTCAGTGATAGGAGTATGATTGATTTTTGATTGCTTGTTTGCCCCTGAATTCTATAGACATCTATTGTGGATTTGACAGGTAAGTTTCAATGGAGGAATAGGAGGGAGGATTGTAATTGAATTCTAAATTCATGAATTTGATGCAACTAGCTTGATTTGAACATATAGGAGTTTCAAGATGAGATTTTGGATTAATTTTCTGTAATTGAGATAAAGATTACTCTTAAGGAAAGGTGTGGGTTGGACAGGCGGAGCGATGAGAGAGATAATAAGAAGTGTCTCCCCATAGCCACTAAAGAGTGGAAGTCTTCTAAAGGCAAGCAAACAGACATGGATGATCTTATAGCAAGAGATTCCTCTATTATTAAGAGAGTAGAAGACGGAGCAATGGGAGCTACAGGAAGGGAGTCGACGGTGGATCCCATGAAGGAGATGATAAAGCCCAACTCTCTTATAAAGACCAAGATGTTGGTCCTGATAAAGGATAAAACACCTAGATAAGATAGAGAGACAGACATATTAGTTTGAAAATTTCTTATAAGAGGAAGAACAAAGTCTCTTCGGATAAAGGGAGAGAGTTCATGGATCACAAGGAATCTTGCACATAGGGGCTTATGAAAAAGGGGGCTAAGGAAGTAGCGATCCCTATTTCTGATAACGAAGGTGAGGAAAAGAGAATGAGCAAACTTTACTTGTTTGAAAGAGATGGTATAGTGATTGTGTTTTTATGTTTCATTTATCTTGTTGTGTATAAAAGTTCTTAATGCAAAATATGGGAAGGAATAACTTAAAATGAAATACGAATGGATGAATAGGTTATAAAATGATTTGAAAGTTTCTAAAATATGGAATTTTCAAAAATAATTTGAGAGGAATGATTCATGGTTTTTATTGATTGTAGATATATATAAAATGGCTTTTAGAAAATATGAATGAATGAACAAGACATGAGATGACTTAAGAGTTTGTAGAATATATAATTTTTTAAAATAATTTGTGAAAAATGGTTGTGTTTTTATTGATTCCAAATAAGTATAGAATGGATTGATTAGTTAGTTTAATTTTAGAAAGTGTGAATGAATGAATAGGACATGAGATAGCTTGAGAATTTGCAGAATATGACAATTGTAGAAGATAATTATATTGAATTATTGGTTTTATGTTTTTTATTGATTTTGCTATTATATAACATGGGTTGATTGGATTTTATTAGTTTGATTTTTAATGGTTTATATATCTCCTAAATGGGTGAGAAATTAAATTTGAAAAAAAGAAGAGATTTTAAGCAATATGCTTTTATTTATTTTATTTATGTACAAGAATGTATGATTTTAGGAAATATGAATGAATGAATGATTACATTTACATGAAATGAGATAAGAAATAACCTAAAAGTAGATATAAAAAATGCTCTAAATAATTTGATAGATTTGATTTACTATTTTGATTTATTTCGCGTTTATTTGAAATGGCTTGATTAGTTTGTATTTTTGAAATACGAATGAATGATTTATATTTGTAGATTTTTATAAGGCTTTTTGAACTTTGAATGATTTGTATTTATCTGAGAAATATGTGGGTATAAAATTTGAAAAGTTTTAAAAATTTACAAAAGTTAAAAGTGAAAGAATGAATAGTTTGTATTTATTAAATATATGAAAATGAAAAACGTTTTGAAGGTAGGTAAAATATAAAAAGCTTAAAAAATGTTATAAAGTTAAATATGGGTGAATGAATAGTTTATATTTTTCTTAATGTGATGGAACATTATTTAAGTTTTGATTTAATCTTTTTATGCACAAAATGGTTTTATTAATTGAAGTGGTTAGTTTGATTATAATTTATTTATGTTTTTATGGGATAATTTGGAAGTAGCTAAAATATGGAACTTTTAAAAGTGTTCTACCTTAAAAGTAAAACAATTTGGAAAAGGGGGTTTTATACATTTGTTTTTGGTGCAATGGTTTGATTAATGGGGAGTAGTTAATTGACCTCGAGAAATATGAATGATTGAGTGATTTGCATGAGATGTGGAATAACTCGAAAATAGTTTTAAAAAATAGGAGATTTAAATAAAGTTTTGAATGATTTGAGAGATATGATTTTATGTACATAATGTTTTGGTTAGGATTAATGGAGAGTGATTAATTTGACTTTGAGATACATGAATTAGTATGAAAAGGAGGTGAAACATACTTGAAAATAGGTAAGATATGGAAAACATAAAAAATGTTTTTTTACCATAGATATATGTGTGTGTGTGTGTGTGTGTGTGTATAAAAAACTAAACATGAATCTTTGACTTTATTAGTGTAAGTAAGACATGACTGAACAGACATTCAGTCGTGATATAATGGTTAGTTGTCGGGTATCCAACGAATAGTTATGCCAGTGGGAGTTTAACTGATTATTGAGATTGAAAAATAGTTAGTTTAAATTCAAACATTCAAGTAGACAAATCCTAGATCTAGTATTTTGCCTAAGTCTAGACCACTAGACAAGTATTATGTTAATGTAATATAACAACTCTACCCTATAATGAATCTAAATGCATGATATCTCAAATGAAATCTCTAAGTCAGGCTAACCAGTTTAAACACCTCCCCAAAAAAATTGGATCATGGGAATAATAATGACTAGTTTAGGTTACTTAGTTTGAATCACGTTGACGTAGCAGCCATAACACTAGCATTGCCCCCCATCCTAATTGGGTGTCAATGTCGTGGGTAGTGACAAAGAGAAAATAAGGGGGCTCATGAGTGCAAGTGCAATGTGAATCCTTCATATCCTAGGAACTCGTTTTACAAAAGAAATGAAAATCAAACATATTTGCAATCAAGTTGTTCAAAGTGAATTTTAATCTTACAAGACAGTTCAAGTTGTCCTAGGTCTAAAGTGAGCATGTTTTCTAAACCTAAGATGCAAATTTTATTGATTGCTAATAATGAGTATTGATCCTACCAACTAATGGAATGACCTAGATCTATGTGATCATATGTCATTGAAAGCAATAAATAGATAAGCATGTAAGCAGGTGATAAAGCATGCAACTAATGAAAGGCACAACTATGGCAAGTACGACATACATGTATATAGATCAAACAGAATCCTTAATGGAGTCATCATTCTGTGGGCATTGGGAAAAACAAGGAGAGACTCACACCTCTCTCGCGTCCCTTCTGGCTCCTACCCCCACTTTGCCAGCTAAGGCATCTCTAATGTCTACTTGGTGTTTAATTGAGGGAAATGATAGTTCATTAAGGGAATGTTAAGTCTTGATCACATGGCTGGCTAGTGCCAAGATTTGTTTGGGAGTCGCCACCAACTTGGGTTTTTTGATGGAGTTGGATATCGGCTTCCTTTCTAGAGGAAAGGAAGTCTAGACCTTAAAGTCTAATATATTAACTCCTAATATTGGTATGGTTCTTCAAAGAGTAGGGTAAGTTATTTTGTTATTGCTGGGGAAGGTGTTAGACACCCCAACCACCCACCTTTTTAGGGTGGCTTCTCTTAGCATGCATGTCATAAAATGTCATAGGGTTGTGTGTCTGTTAGATGTAAAGTTACTAGTCTGGATCCCCCATGGTGTGATCACTGCAATTTCACTTAAGACATAGTCTCAAGCTGTCTACATGCCCGATCTTGTGTGGTTCAGGCTCCTAGGGTTTTTTGTCAAGATCAAACTGCATGTAATTCAGGGGGTTTGTTGTGTGTGCAAACCTTGGTAATCAAATACATCTGACTGTGAGAGTAATCCTGGGTAGGTTCATTTTAGTTTATTCATATACAGAGTACTCCTTGCTGCTAAAACATGTGATTGAGTTAATGAAATAGGGGCCGAGACTATGTCATACCAAGGTGGATGTATTTTAAGAACACAATTGAGTTATGGCCAAGTCCTAGGATCTTTGGATCATGAATCACTGTGATATGACCCTAAGATAAGGTGGAGACCGTAAAAGATTAGGAAGGGTTAAAAAGTAGTGATTGGGTAGGGTTACTCAGCTTGACCATGCTAATGTAGCAACCATGGCACCGACATTGTCCCCTAGGTAAAATTCAAGTATCGGATACACTTAGGACTTATAAGTGTATAGTTTAACCTTACTAGGACTGGTTTCATAATTGGAAGAGGTATTTGCAGTGGTGGGTCCTCTAGGCCATGCACAGGCATGCATAAATACATGAAAAACTAAAAAGACACATGACAAAGAAGCATGTGATCATATGAAATGAAATAGTTTTCAAAATAACAGAAAAAAATTAATAAGCAAGAATTGAAGAATGGAATTAAGCTGAAAATCAAAATGCCTAAAATTGGCTCTAAAGCTTGAATTTTATACTTGATGCCTGAGTTTAACCTAATGCCTGAATTTTCACAGAATATAAAATTCAGATGTTAGGCTATTAATGGATCCCACACTTGATTTTGTGGACTTCCTACATAAAGGCTAGTCTCAAGGTCAGTATATATCCATGTTAGACTTTGTAGACCTCTGGTCTTACTTTAAAACTTTTGAAATGTTACCCAAAGGCCTAACACTTGAATTTGCTTAACGCCCGAATTTAAATTGGTATTAAAATTCAGGTGTTGGTTGTTGGAAAAAGTCCATCAACCTGTTTTTCTCAGTTTGGTCCCCTTTTGGAGGTCCAACTTTTCTAGCGATTTATAGAGGGGCAGAAGACCCTTTAATGTTCATGCAACAAAAATTTCAAACTTTTAACTCATTTTACAAAAATAATAAAAAATGAAGCATTATAATCTAAACAGAAAAAAAATTTAGTCTTAGGCTTGAAGCCTAAATTTTTCAAAATGAAAATTCAGGCGTATTAGGGAATATGAGTCCACATGTGTACCCTAGCATATGGGGATGGGTCAAAAACCTTTCAATGTCTGTGTATGACCTCTGAGAGGTCCAAAGGTCACTAGAGTGACCTACTGCTTGAAATTCAATACGCCTGAAAAATCATGCTTAATGCTTGAATTTTAATTGCTTTAAAATTCAAGCATTTTTTACTGGATAGAAATCCAACAGCCTGGTTTTTTTTGTCCATTTAGACCCCCTACAAGGGCTTAAAAATTCTGCAAATTAAAATGGAGGTAGGGAACCCTCTTAAGAGTATTGTATAAAAATTTCAGAGCAAAACTCGAACTACAAAAATCAAAAAGAAACCCTACACTACAGGCAAATAAAGAAGGAACACAAAAAAATAGTTTTTAGGTAAGCTTTGGGCGGACTAATCCGAGACCCAAACATGCTCTAAAAATCATGAAATATTTTATGCATGTAGGAAATCACAAAAAATTTGACAAGGTACTATGTTAAAAAATAAGCCCAATAAAGACATATTTTGTCTCCACTGTGTAGCCCATTTCAAGAGGCAATCATAGGGCATGTATTACACATCATAACAGTATGTAAAATATATGAAAATTAAATAATTGAATTTATGTAACGACCCCAAAAATCACTATCTTATTTAGGCGTGAAATTGGGTCACTACTAAATCGAATCGATATGAAATTGGCTATAAATATAAGCCTTTTACCTAAAGCTATGATCTTCCTAGAATATTTAACTTTAACCTTAAAACAACATAAGCAACAGAATCATAAACTATAACATCTAATCAAAATCTTAAAGATGTAGCAGAAATAAAGCATAATATATAAACATATTACCATGTCATTAATCTCCCATCGTTATATCACAGGTATAAAACTACAAGTCTCAAGTTAAACTTTAATCTTAATACAAACCATAACAGAGTCTAATACAATGTACGAATCTAAATTTGACTGAAACAACTAAAAAAGAAAGCATTAGTTACATGTCTCCCCTTCGACCTCAAGGTATTCCAAAAAAAGTATACCTACACTAAACCTCTCCTGTAATAAAAATGGTATGGGTAGGTGAGATCCACGGCTCGTAAGTAGGTACACAAAACCTACTATAAAAATTGGACGGGTAAAGCATGAATCATTTCATATAAAAATACTGATTACATCTTCATATAAAATACATACCAATCTCTAGTATGTAGGCATGTGTTATTGTACATATATCATCTATTAAACATCATAAGATCTATACATTCATCATCATGGTTCATCATGTAAGAACTAGGCATGACAATACATGTGATTATATAATATTCTTCTAATATCTGCACAGAAAAATGCCTGATCCTACTTATACATGATATTTTTCTAACATCTATATATGGCAATACACATGATTTTACCTACTCATGGCATTCTTCTCATATCTATCATTGACAATATACATAACAATATGTGTTTATAATCACATGATAAATATTTTATAGTTCATCCATAGTGAAGATATCTAGTGTATATCTCAATGAGCATTTCTATTCATTTCTCATATATAGACTACTTTTTCATAATATAAATATGCATATACAAATCACTTCAAACTAAATAGCATCATTCTTAAGCAATAAACAAGCATAATAACACATTTATATAATGAGACATATGAACTTCTACTTCTATATTTAACCAGTCTACAATGACCTTAGTACAGATCATTCACACTTTTACTTATCACTCATCATAGATTACTTATCATTCATGATGTCTTCACATATCACTTATTAGTTTTCATTGTCCTTGTCTTAATATTTATTTATCACTTTTCATTTATCATTTAATATTTATCATTTATCTCTTTTAGCATTGAGTTGTACCCCAATGGAAGAACCATCATACATCTCTATTGCTCTTACATAGTTTAGGAACTTATATGCCACATGTCAAGTGTTTCACAATAGTGTTTTACCACATAATACATCTATGTATAAATAAATCATGAAAGGTTTCTAACAATCACATCACATAACCTACATAAGGGTCTCCAACATAGAATATCATATAACCGTTTAAATACCAGTGTGCATGCAGAAAATAGGACATAGAGAATATACAGAGAGATACTGAAGAAAATAGATAAACAAAGAGAAAAAAAATTTAGAAGTTAAAAAAAAGTTGAAGATTTATCACAAGGCGAGCTACACTTACCCATTGAAGATCTGCAAGTTACCTCTCTTCCAAAAGAGGAGGGGACACGTCCATTATACCTCTATCATTTCCCTAAGGAAGACATTATAGGAAGCTTAAGGATGATTCAAATCATAAATAGGTAAACTTGCTGATGTATAAACAAGTGAAGTCATATATATAAGAATATCATATTCTCTTTTCCCATCTTCTTTTCTATGTTCTTGCAATTCTATTTCATAATACAAGCCAGAAACTTAGAGTTGATCAGAGGTTGGCTGTACTAAATGGTTGTAATTAACAAGTCCATAAGACTTGGAGTTTTAGTCCCCCATATATAAAATAATAAACTAGCCTCTAAAAATGGCTAGATAATTTGTCCAACGAATTTCGCTTCATATCGAAGGCTCAAAATTTGGTGTTACAAATTTCTAGCACGCCTGATGAGACTTAACTTTCCTTTCATCTCTCTTTAAATTCCTTTATATTAATGGGTCTTTCCTGTTTTCACAGGTCCCTTAATGGAGTTGCAACCATGGAACCCTCTGCCAGTTCACCATAAGCCTAAAGAAGACATGGGTTAAGATCTTGATCTCCCCACCACCATCCACCTATATGATTGAGGCTTCGGTCTCCTAAAACCCACATTTGATTGAGCCTTCGGTCTCCCAAAATCCACCTCTAGTTGAGGCTATGGTCTCCCAACAAAAGGTTAAGGCTTCAGTCTCCCTTATTTCATTAGGGGTTGAGGCCTTGGTCTCCCCTTGAGCAGTGGTAGCACTACCTGTGTCAGTTAAAAATGAAAATGTTAATATTAAAACAAGAGGACATGCCTCTCAAAGCACTTCAAATAAATTAAAGAAACAATGAATACCTAAGACTAAGCTTAATCTTTGCCCCAAGGCCATTAAAATCTATGGAAAATGACAGAACAACATCTCGGGCAAGGGCCTAGAATTCTATTTGCCGCAGATAAAATGCACGAATGAAGATGAATATTCATATTTGCTAGAGTCTGTATGCACGAATGAGATAAAAATTTCTCATTCGTGGAAAAACACTCACTGATGCAGACAACATTCAGCAAGAAAAAGGGGGAAGAC